>JAQGBB010001882.1:0-12225 GCA_034691745.1 Prismatolaimus dolichurus | reverse complement strand
ATAACGCACGCTCCTATCTTTTACACATGCCTGTTGCCAGCAGGTGCGTCGTTCGTTCTCGCATAGATGTAGTAATATCTATGATGTTTCACCGTGATTTGAACACAGAAAGCAGAAGTTGCCCACGCAACTAATTCGGCATGAAATTCAAAGCGAAATCGGAAGCCGCAGGGTAAAACGTCTGAAGCTTCTGCATTCTTTTCCTAAGATACGTGTTTGTACAAATGAAATCAGACATCAGGAAACAGCGAAAATCATAGGCTTCGAGTGGGAAACGAACCCACGACCTCCGACAGAACGTATCGGTTCTCTACCGACTGAGCTATCGAGGCCTCTTCTTTGCTCTTTCCAAACGCCGAAGGTAACTGAAGTTTTTGGGGAAACGACTGCCCTGAAAAATTCTGTTACCCCCAGCGTTTGAAAAGAGCAAAGAAAAGGTCTTAATAGCTTAGTCGATAAAGCACCGATACACTCCGTCAGAGGTCGTGGGTTCGTTTTCCACTCGAAGCCTATAATTTTTCGCTCTTTGCTAACGGCTAGTTTCATTTGTAAAAGCATTGCAGCTGTGAAAAAAATCATCCCTTTCTCAAATACGTGTCTTGCAAGAGTAAATTTTTTCAATGCTTACTGCATATTTTCCGAGTGTCTCGTTATGACGAATGCTGCTGTGTAGTGCATGCTAAGTTGATTGATTTTAATGACGAGGAAAAAGCAACTGCTTTGCAGTTCGCACTTTGAAAACGCAAGATTTTACCATTAGCAAAGCTGCTGAAAAAAGCTGTACCTGAGTTTGCTGTGTCACATGATTCGATGCTTTGCTTGAATTGGCCCGTTGATTCCTGAAATCATGAAGCCTCCCCCGATGTTGTTTGCAAGGTCAGCTACGTGTTTAAAGCTGGAATCGAAACAATTCGATTTTTTCCAGAAATCCAACAGATTTGATGTGATTCATGCGACTTCTGTTGACGCTCGTTAACGGACACCAGATTCACGCTTTCAGCTACAATTCCCACCGACTTTGTCTACGTGTTCACGCTGGACAACAAGGAGTTCAAAAAAATAACGAGAATCCGTTTTAAGAGTGAGCCGTTCTGTCCGCGAATGCAAAAACCACATAACTCGGAAGGAGTCGTTTGGAGAAAAATGAATTTCTAGTAAAAAATTTGCTTGTGCGCACAAGATGCTGAATTTCACGATTTCTAAAATAGTTTTTCCTGGAGACCGAAGCTTAAAGCTTAATTATCATATATATCAAGGATAACTGAGATCCACAACTTATGTGAATATGCATGTGCTGGATCACAGTGCAATCGCACGAATAATCACGTAGCTTGAGATATGTTGTGGTCTGCAGCACAATTTAAATTTTTGCGCGCTTTTATCTCGCGCATGACAAAACCACATAACTTTATATATGCGTCAAATTTAGCTAACAATTTTTTAGTTTAGCGCATTTGCCGTACATGAGTCGAGTTATGTGGTCCTTTCTGTGCGCAACTGATGCGCAAGTCACGTTATGTGGTGCAAATCCGTTTTTGTTAATCAATATAGCTAACGCTGCTGACAGCCAAGCAAAACCGTTTTTTTGCTGGAGCACTACTGACCCACTGCGCTTTACGTTTAGCATGCGCATGCAAGACGTTTTTGCATTTTTGGGCAGCGTTGTTCAAGAACCGGGATGCAAGGTTTACTATATCGAGTTCGGATCCGGCGGCGCGAATGAACGTCGTAGTCGATTCCATTGCGTGAACGAAGCCAAAGCCCGTTTTCGGATGGGCATCATGCAAAAGCGTTCAGCTTACGCTTGATGCAGCCAAGTTTTGTATCAGCGAAAAAACAAACGCCACAATCACCGTCAACGTGTTCGAGTTTCGCACTCCGACAAAAATTGAGGTATGTGTGAGTCGAATGAAAAAATTTCGATGCTATATAATATTGGAAGCTGTCTTTCAGCAACACTTTTGTAGCTTGTAGTTCTTAAATAAAATAGAAAAAAAATGAAAAAGTTGTTGAAAATTTTGACCCACCGCGCAAAAAAGTTTAATTTTTGCATAATTTTGGCTCGAATTTTTTAATATACAATTATGTTTGCATTGTAGGAAAACAATTTTTATATTGTATTTGAAGGCCTATACAACGTTCGCAGTAGGCAACGACTTACTTATACGTACGATTGACAACAGTACCCACCCCACCTGCAGTCGCGGATTTTTTGGTATGCAAATTTCGGTTGCTCAACCAACGCCATTTCGCTGGCCATGGAAGAAATGGTCATCGTCGTGGGCTAATTAAAAGCATTTATCAGTGAAATTCAATTGTCATCAAGTGACGCAACGTCTCTCATTACTCAAACTTAACCGAAATACAATGCGACTACATTAACTGATATGTGATGATGCTTCGAGCAAAAGAGCGTGCAGTGTAAAGTATACATATTGCACCAACTGTTTAGCATGGAACCTCTTTTTTAAACGCTGCAAATTGAAAAGAAATTCAACTCGTCCCTTTCCTTATGTTTCATGCAAAATCAGTAACTTCATCACGAACTATAGTCACCGTACCTACGTCAGTCGCCTTCGTCGAACGTCGTCCGCCTCCGTTTTTTTTAACTCAACCTTTTAAAACAGAATTTCGATTATACTGATTGTGCAAAAGAGTCAATCGTTTAGTCCATTTCTGTTCAGTTCGATGTTTTATTCAAAAAACCAGTCATATAATTTTTTTATAAAACCACTATTTTCTTGTGACGTATGTCAGTTTCTCTCTGAGGATGGCGATCTCCGCAGTGTTCCTCTTCGTTGTCGTACTTCTGATATCAGAGCTCAGCGGGTCTTTTGCGCGTTCTAAAAAACATCCAAAAGAGGATTCGGAATCGGCCGAGCCAACAACCACAGATGCACCTGATTCTGACGACACCACAACGACTGTGGAGCCTGAGGAGGCGTGCGAGAACGATCGGATAAAGTGCGAAAAGATGGCTTTGAATGGCGCTTGTGAGGACAAAGCAAAAAAGCATTTCATGAAAAAGCACTGCAAGGCGGCGTGCGAGCTATGCGACTCACCGGCGGGATCGTGCTTTGATCTACTGGAGAGCTGTCTCTTCAAGAAGCTGAAGGGCGAATGCAGAGACGACACTGCGAAGAGCTCGTGTCGCAAGACGTGTGGATACTGCCACATCCCGACGCCGCCGAAGTGCGTCGATAAGTCGGCTGATTGTCCTCAGCTTGCGGCTGCAGGTAAAATTCTAAATTTAACACGTCACAAAGTCAACGCATTGTACTCGCTTCAAAATTTTCCATTTTAACTTGATCTCAGATTTATTTGTGTTTTTACTTCGACTTTTATAATTAAAAAATTTGTAGCAACAAAATTAACATTTAATAATGATTTTGTATGTGACTAATGCTTGCAAATAATTTTTGCGAATACGTAGCCGTATAAAACGTTTCACACTATCATATTATTCGATTGCCCCATCTGTTGGCACTGGGCACAAGAGTGGAGATTGTGTTTAGGTAGAAAAAAATTCCCGGGAATCGCAAAATTCGGGATTGTTTTGCCCATCCTTTATGGGTGCCGTCCTCAAATTCTTCAGCGGGAATCTTTATTCTTCGGGGAAAATCCCCCACTGATTCCCATTCACTAGAAACACTGGAGTTTTTAGTCTCAGAATGTGTCAACAAGGTCTTTGCTCATAAGTCACGAAATGTATTTTTGCCTAATGAACACTTGTGTCAAATAATTCTAGGCAGTTGCAGCTCGAATTTGAAGAAATGTGCTATTTCATGTGGTCAGTGTTCCGTCATGGGATATCCAAATTTCACGGCGACGAATAAACACTCGTGCACGACCATCCGACAATCGATTCCGCAGGACATGAGAATCGCCTTCCAGATTCCAAAATTCTACTCAAAGTACACGGAGGCGTATGGAATTCCAATCGTCGGCTCGTCTAAGGTATAATAATAAAAATGGCGATCCGAAAGTTAAGTAAAATCACTTGGAAAATTGTCGTAGGTAAATGAAGCGGCGATGAAACGCGTGTGCTACGTCGTTCGCTTCGTCTACGCCGATCGCCCGGATCTTCGAACCGCCACTGTTGCTCGCGCATTGCACTTCGTCGTTGCAGCGGAAAGCGAACCGATAACAACGATTCCGGAAATATACAAAATAAGAAAAGAGGACTGGAATGGCGTCCGAGGGTATAGTGGATCAATATCAAACCCGTCAGTGATAATTGGCGAGGATAGAACGGCCGCATGTGACGACGGTAAAAACGCCTCGTATTACCAAAATATAATTTCATTATAATTTGTTTCAGCATCTTGTAGCATAACGTTTTTACTTTATGCCGAAGTAACCTTACTCGTACTACTTCTTTCGAAATTATTTCTACAACTGTTTATCATCATTAATATCAGATTTGCGAGTTCCGTCGTCATTAGTCTGAGAATGATAACTTTTGGCATTGTTATTTATTTTCGCATTTGTTTTGTGTTTTTTAAATAAAATTAAATATTTTTATACTGAAATTGCCCTACTATTCATTACACAATTATTTGCTGTTATCATTCGTCATACAATACATTTAAATTGTTGAATTTCTTTTCCAGAAATTTTTCGTGAATCAACCAATTAGTTATCCTGAACTATGTATTTTATTATTTCTTTATCAACGGCAAAAAGCATGTGCTCAAAAGTATTTGTCCAAATGCTGTTTCAATAAATTTGCAGATTATCACGACACTGCAATACACGAAGCATCGCACTCGCTGATGGACATCGCCACGAAAACAGTGGATCCTGATCTGAACGAGCGAATCGCATCGTCCTACGATCACATGATGGAGGATCACATATGGAAGGATCGGGACGACTACGCTGAGTACGACAAATACGAACACTGGGCCGAAGCTAATCGAATCTACTTCGACGAGAAGGCGTGCGCCAGCGGACTCAGCAAGGATTCAGAGTGCGATACGACGAAGCCGATGTCGACGTTCGACCCGGAAGTCTACAAGTTAATCAAAGAGGCTCATCCTTGTAACAATCCATACATCGCCATGTGCGAAAAATCGCAAGATGTAGCCAATAGACAAATATTGAGACAGCTTATCGCAGGAGCGTGCGTTCCAATGCAGTGAGCTATTAAGGCTTTGAGTAACTCTCTTGTAATGAACGACACTTGCCGCTTTGAACAACACAGAAAGTCCAGGTGATTTTACGAAATGTTCTATAACACCGTAGAACACTTAAAAGGCACTTATCCGAACTAAGGTAAACCAAGAAAAAAGGAATTTTGAAATTGATTGCGCAGAACGCAAATTTTTTCCGGACTGACTAACTTACACGTATACGAAGAGTTAGCTATCTTTTCTGCGCAGGCTCCAGAAAATACAAGAACAAAGGAAGCGGAAGAAAGGCGCAGAGCATTCTCCCAGTGCCGATCACCCGCGAATAACGTTCGTTCGGAATCCCGGTCCCGGATCCCGGGCTGTTTTTTTAATCCCGATTTTCATATGCCGAAGTCCTCGGATCCGGACTAGAAACCATGGTTTTTCATACTAAGCTTTACGAGCTTTCTTAATATGTTTATTTTTTCTGCAGGAAATCTTCATTTTTTAAGTATATTTCTGCGACAGTTTTTTTCAGATGCTTTATTGACAGACATACGTCGCCACAAACAATCCTAAACAGCAACACCAGCTTCAGCCTTACTGGGCTAAAATGTGCCAGAAACCTCGTCGTGGTACTGTCTTGCCTCTGCGCCAATTTCTTCATCCTCGCTGAGAACATCATTGTCAATTTTTTGTCCTCATCCGCATCTTTGTGAGGCTGCACTAGAATCTAATCGCTTCAAGATCCTCGGTGGCGAATCGGGAAGCAGGTACGCCTTATATCCGAGAGCGGTCAGGTTCACTTGCGTGAACACAAGCTTCCTCGTGCGCAACGACTTTCGACGATTCTTGACGCCGCTTGTGAAACGCTTCGCGACTTTGAAGGTGAGCTCGCTTGATTACGTTTTAAAAGAAGGGCTGAGAGTAACGCGAGCAACCAAGAAAAACACATTATAAAGTAGAAAAATTATTCTATTTATTTATTCTATTTATTGGGTTCACTTTTCAAGAATTACATTGAAAACCACAAATTGGTAGAGCACATTGGCCGTTCCAATGCTGCAAGACAGGCTTACACAGAGAGGAATAGTCATAAAGATGACAGTGCTACCAACAACCTTCAAGCATAGTGCACCACCTGGATTCATAAACTAAGCATTTGTATTCTACTCAGGAATTATGTTTTTCAGCTTGGTAGAGTTCGCGGTGCTACGAGCGTAGGTGGCGGCTTGGCATCAAAACTCCCATCTTGGAATAACTATAACGTATACACACTATAGCATATAAGCCCGCACGCGACCAAAGCTACAATCCCGATCCCGATGTCAGTTATTGCTAATCCTGATTCCAATCCCGATTTTCCGAAAAAGTCAATCTCGAAGGAACTCGACCCTCGAATTACACTCGAAGCGCAGTTAACGTCGCCGCCATACGAAAGAATATTGTGACAAGTGGGATTGACCTTAGATGACCTCTCGGTGAATTTTTTACAAGGGCTCGCTAAAGTGGTGCCCGCGTGAGGTATCGATCGGTCGTGCCTATCTCCGTCACAGGGGCATAATCAGAAGGCGAAAAATCGCCCGATTGCCATATGTTTCAACACAGTATATCTACTGCCGTACCTCGCTCACAATACACTAGGACACGCCTACTGTGCGCTTTGAATAATAAGACGCATGACTTTACGTGCGTTCTTCGCGCTATATCAATCGTCATCAGCGTATGGCTCGTTTTGCAAAGGATCTCAAACTCTTCGACAATTGTTCAACAGTTAAAGTTGGGGGAAAATCGAGCAACGTTCTCTCTGAATAGATGGAAAAGACCAGAATTGCAAGTGCCGATGCTGACTCAATCAGCTCAACTGCATAGCAACCCTGTTTCGCACTTCGAAAAAATTTCACAAATGTTTAGCTTTCGAGTAGAAGAATGACCATATGCATGAACAAAGCGAACGGTAGTATGATAATCGAATCGCATTCTCTGCAGAAGAATAGGTATCCCAGCAGTTGCTTTCTTTGCATACACTTGGCGGTATCTTTCCGCTAGCTAGAACTAGTATTCCCGACTGAGAACTTGAAGATGGGAAAGTGCCCCTGAATTCCAACAAAAAAAAAAGAATTTCGAAAACTGGTTACGTAGAACGGAAGTTATGGCGCGAACGGACTCGCTCCTTCAGCACGCACTCACATGCGCCCAGTATCCTATCTTTCTTACGTAAGCTCCTGAAGATGCAAAAAGTTCATAGAAGCTACGCTTAGAGCAACTCTCTGCTTTAACTCGAATTGACGTATCGCATCATAAATTTAACTTCAACTATTCAATGGTTTACTGAATATGACAGCAGATAAAGCCATCAAAGCTCGATCTCGAGCTACAGTGCCTTGCCAACAAAAAAATATTTTTACGTCAGAAATAAAGTTCTCGGCGGTCGACGTATAGTAAACCCGGTCGACTTTAGTAAAGCCGTTAAGAACGGAAATGATGTAAGCGACAGAGCGACGAGGTATGCTGCCGCCAAGCTTAGCTTGCACGTGGGTGAGCAATTGCAACCCTTCGGCGTCTCCTCTTTGATCAACTTCGCGGTCGCCTTTGATATCTCCGGTGGTTGCCACGCCTCCTTTGTATGTTCCGTTGTCGCTTCTTCGCTTTTTGCCCATTCTGCTTGCAAAGCGACTAGCAGGCAATCGGGCTTAGCGCACTGTATGCTTGCAGTAGCCAGAGGACGACGAGAACTGTGAGGCCGCTGATGGTAAAATTGTTGGTCGTGATGAACGATCAGGTTGTGCAAACGCACTCGAGCATGATGAGGGTAAAGGCGATGAGTGCGAAGAAGCAGAACGCATAGCGGCAAAGGCGAAGGCATGTTGCAGAAGGCTCTGGCTTCGTGCAAGTTGTACAGCGCTCGCTGTGGAAGCAGCGGAAGAACCACGCGACGGGAGCTGCTGCGGACTGTAAACTGCAAATCAACGTTTTTGCAAAGCACACTTTTTCGACACTTCCTCCCCTTTGAGGACTTTTCAACACTCAGAGATAGGCTATGTTTCAAACACGTGTCGTGGACTTTTCGGTCAACCCCCACCCGAGTTCACATGGAATATGAGCGAACCAAATCGATGTTATAGAGTTGTTCAGTCCTGCCACGAAATTAGCCCGTTGGTGTGGCACGCGAAGTTACTGGCATCTTATTTTAGGAGCATGAAGATTTTCTGGCAAAGGCGCTAGTTTTTTGCGTCACTTCAAAAGCTAATTTTGAGCTGTTGTTAGTTGCAAGAACGCACTGTTGTCAACTGTGAACTAGATTGGGTGAGAATGTTTTACGACTCATCAGCTAATGGACATTTTTTAACATTATTATCGTAATATATTAGCAGTCACGTATGTGCTGCCCGCCCACGTGACTATGACACGTGCATGCGTAGTTTGACGGACCGACGGTTTGAACGAAGAAGAACAATGCCGTCGGTCTTTTGTCGTATAACTGAACATGACATATACGTAGTAGAGAAAAGGAAAGATGGCAGTCTCCAGACAGAAAAGTGCGCTGCATTGAAGTGCGTAAATAAACTTTGTTGTCCCTCCGCGCATTCTAGCATTATAATTTGCTTAGGAATGGAGAGATGTCAACATCTTTCGTCAACGTCTCGTCTTTATGCCTCGTTGATTTCGTACTCCTGAAGTCCACAGTCCAGTGCATGTGAGCCGCATAATGTGACCGTGCAGACGAAGTGGAACGTGTTCGTGATGTTTATAGGGCTACGTTAAAAATTGATCAATTTTCTTTAGTAGAAAAGTCGGTACAACAAAAGCCGGCGTTGCGAATCAGCTTTGCTCGAACTTACGGAAAATGAGGTACAATTGTTTATTGCAAAGAAGGCGACAATTCTAGGTCCAAGTGCTGTTGCTTTAATAGGCCGCTGCTCTGACTTGTTCTTCCCCGCTAGCATAGCTCAAGAAACAAGCAGAGAATGCAAGCGGCTAATCCAGTCAAAAGCAACACCATGACACCGCTGAAGTCGAGCAAATCAATCTGCGTCGAACTTCCCGCAAGCGCGAATGTGTTGCAGTGGCTATTCATAATGTAGTTGTACTTTCGAAGCAGCTTCGAGATTATCGAGCTTTGAAGGAACTTTGCAAGACGTTCGGTGAGCCACAGCTTATGTGGACTCACAAAGAACGAGACAAAATCCACTGGCATTGCTTCATCCTTCTGGAACGACAAGCGATCGCAGAGTGTGTAATTCATCGCTAGCGCTCCCCACGTATCGGTGTCGGTAAGGAACGCCATTCTTGGCTTTTCAAGGAGCATTTCGACGACGTTTTCCACTCGGGGTTCCTGAACGGATTTCGTTTCAAGAGCCTTTAGAAAATCTCTGATTCCAGAATCATTTGAGCCAGCGTAGAACTCATCGTAAGCTGACTTATATCCATAGTGAACAAGCTGATAGTCCTCATGGAGCATAAGCTGGCCCAGCTCGGACGCAGTGGAGAATTTTGTGCGAATTTCAGCTGGCATCATTAAGCTGGACGTAATTGTCGATGCGTAGAGATTTTGAAGAAAGAATGTCACGGCTGACCAGAGAACCAATAGGGTCGAAAGTGACCTCCACGGTATCCGCCAGCTTGCCATCTTATGTTGGATGCTTAATTTTGCTTCAAACGAATTTCCAGAAAATTGTGAGAATGCGACCCAGAAACCCTCTTGAAAATTCTTCGTAAAACTCTGATGCAAAAAGCAATAAGAGGAAATTTGAGCCTTCTCGATCAACGAAAAAACTAAACCGAAAAGCAGAAAAGCAGCAATCAGTGCAAACCAAGTCCTCGGTGCTAATGGTGCCAGTGCGGCGTACAAACGCTCCGATGTGCTGGACTGACTGTCATAAAGCGACTCGTCCGCGACAACGAAGCCATAGCTGGCTATGTAAATTGGATAGCTAAATTTGTGTCCACGCGCAAGTCGATCGGGGGTAATGTCGTTCATGCCCACCCAAATGTCGACCGTTTCGTTCTGAACGAGATTACCGAGTGCAATGAAACCGGAGGCGAAGACGCTCTTCTCGAATTTGTGTGCAATGACCTTCAGCTCACTGCGATGCTCGTCGAAAAAGTGCGCGAGAATGTCTGGCGCTAGGCCCGGTCCCGGATATGGGCATAGCTTTCGAGTCGCATTGTAACAGTCAAACGAGGTGTCGGTAGATTTCAAGCAATCGACGACTGCGAGAATGAACTCGAACGTGCATGGATAGAGAACGGGTGGAAAACTGAAATTCGCTATTATACCCAAGTGAACGTCCATAATTTCTTTCTAAACGCGAAAGCGAACATTAAACGGTGAACGTATATTCTTAGTCGACAAATTCCATCATGCTAATTTTCAAGTGCTTTTAATTAAATCAAAGCTTGGAGTGGTGCACGTTCTTTTTGCATCCCACGAAATTGAGTGAAGTGCGCCAAAACCGGGTAGCTAAAACTGAGTAGTAGACTGAGATTTGCTTTTCTATTTTTATACACGTTCTTCCTATATCACATTTCCATCCCCTCGTCTCTCACATGTGCAAAATTGATGTCCCATGGAGAGATGCTGGAACATTTATGTGTTTTTGAACATTTCATGAAACGCGTATGTAGGCGTTTTCAAATTGGTATAGCAGAACCCTCTTCGGCGGCCTCAATCTAAATTGCTGGTATTCAACACAACGTCCACATTTTCTCTTCAGCGCCATTTCGCATCAAGCGTTCAATGAGCTGCAACAGTTATCTCCGTTTGAGCAAACAAAAGGCTAGAGTTTCAGCTCATATTGGAATTTTACTTTTAGCAAACTCTACTCCGTAGCCAAGGACAAGTTTTGATAGCGCAACTACTGAACGTGTCTTGTCTCCACATCGACGATTAGCAAAAATTTGTACAAAGTCCTCGTTTACCATAATTAGTACACTCTAGTGAAAACCGTAGAATACTGTATGTTCAGGACTTTTTATTGTGAGTTTTTGCTGCTCCGTGTTTATGTCCTGTGCTTGACATATCATATGCTTCTATGCTCCGCACTTCATATGCTCAATCCTCTGCGCGTAACGCCAGTGGCTCCGAATGTATTGCCGCTTTAACCAGAATAACGGTCGGACGGCGGAGAGGCTTTTCACGTCCACTCTGCACAGCGGCTGAGATGACGTGCTTCGTCTCTGCTTCCACAACGTTGGATGTGCTTCTTCTCGCCGCTTGTACGCTGCCTTTGACGAATTGATGGGTCGGACATCAAGCCGTCGAAACTTCACTGTTGTTGTTCAGCACGTGTGGCCTGAATGTAACAGACGACACGCGTCACACGGGAGCAAACTATAAAAATGATAGCCGTAAGTAAACGGACAAGGCTCGAAAAACGTATCCAGCCTCGGCGCAAGACAAGCGGACAGCGAGCTTCGAAGCGCATTCTCTGAGAATAGAAACCGACTCGAAACTTGAATAACGTATTCTAAAACACCTGGAGCAGCTTTAAATGCTGTGGAGCATTACGGAACACCTGCTCTTAATGTCAAATACCGAATTTTCGTGACTAGTTCTCCTCCCGATTATTCCCACTGAAGAGGATTATTCCGGAGAGGGAATCTTTGCATTTTTTCCACTTCAAGTAAAAAATTTATCAGATCAGATCGAAAATCTTGAGCCTAAGTGAAACTTTGTCCATTTTAGTGAAATTTCTATTCTTTTGAGCAAAATTTTCTCAAATTTTGACCCTGGGGAATTTTTGCATTGATTACCACTCAGAGAATACGCACTTAAAATAGTCTAGGAGTGTTTTGCAACTAGTCAAAAAATGGTACATCTGAAATAATTCCCGGGGGATTATTATATTGTAAAAACTTTAGGCTGAAATGGCAAAAATTAAATAATCCGTGTGCCCGCAAATTGTTCCAGAATGAGTAGCTTCACGCTTCTAGCCTTTTTCGCTGTTTATCGTTGTTAATAAAATATCGGAGGGATAGGGTAACGTCCGGTATTTTGGCCGGTCCCTAACTTTGTCCACTTTACAAAAATGTGAAGCACATGATCTATCCACGTGCGCTCTACGTGCAGCTTCTTTAAGAAAAGGAAGCTCTTCAACTTCACGCCAAA
>JAQGBB010001881.1:0-12231 GCA_034691745.1 Prismatolaimus dolichurus | reverse complement strand
TCTGCGTTGATTATTGAGCGTCTCGCAACGTATGCGCAGATGACTCACACTCGTTTTCTCACGTGCCAGCTTGTCTCCTGGCTGAACATAGTCACAAAGAGCATACCAGCAGTATGTATAATGCAGACTCCGGCGCAGTGCCCTAAACTATCATTTTTATCATTTAGACATTCTTTCTTATATTTTCTCATTCATTTTTTTTGTTTTACTCAAAACAAAACTTTATCATTAATTTTCGAAACAGAACGCTGTGTGACACATGAATCTTGCCTAAAACATTGTAGCACGCCTGCTCATGCGCTAATTCTCTAACTTTTTTTAACGCATCCAAATAAATTTCTTTTTCGAAAACATGAAATTCTTAATTTTTGCGCCCATTACCTACGAGAGCGCTGAAATGGACCGAACCTACCGCTAACTTGTCACCGAAAAAAATCGCCTTCATACACGCTGTTTTGGTTACAAGATACCTGAGCCCCAAATGTGGATGCTGCTTTCTAGCAACGGGAAACGCCGACGAGTACTTCCTTGCTGTAATTTTCCAAGAGATAACAAACACATTCACTCCAGCAACAGAGTCTTTTCTATCTTCGTTGCAATCATATCGGCAGATAGAATGAATACAATCCCAAGAAAAACACTTCATCAAAGAAAAACACTTCGTCGCTTCAATCGCTAGCCGGAAACATCTAAGAGACGATTTAATATCTGCTAAGATAGACTGCTTACGTCATGAGACTGCCTCGCGTAAACATCAATTGCGCACGGCCAACTGAATTTGCAGACTAGATCTAAGCGCAGTCACGTGTGCACAGAATTGCGGTAGCAGTTTCCTTACAGGACTGCTTGGTTTTTATCTGAGTTTGATCAGTATCTTACAGCCTACTCACAAATATTTACGTGTACGTTGTTTATCCGTTCGGCATAATGTGTATAAACAAGATACTGGTTGAAAAATCCGGCGGGCATGCTTTCACATGTTTATTTTTGTAGGCATGTACGTGTCATATGAGAAGTGACATTGTCGTTCGTAAATAAAATGCTTGCAGCTCACCTTATGAGAAAAGTGCGTACAGTAAACAATCGTAACCTTGCCTTCGTGACGCGTGCTATCTAGTTTGGTAGATCTAGTCGGCGATGTTTGCTTGATGTTTGTGCAAGCTAGTCTTCTGACGTAAGTACACTGATTTATCTTATCAGACACTAGATTGTTTTTTTTATTCCACCGTCCATCGATAGAAGTGTTGTTATGGTGTCATTGCTGTGATTCTGATCTGCGGATGTGACTCCAGTAAAAAGCTGAGAAAAACTCAGGGCAATTATGCAGTTCAAAGTATGCAAAATATTTATTTTGAAGTTCCCCAAAAAAGTTTACTTTAGAGTTCCCCAAAATTTTACTTTAAAATTCCCAAAAACAAATTTACTTCAGAGTTCCAGAGAAATTTATCTAGAGTTCCCACCTGCCTCGCAAAGTCTGCTACCGGGCAGGATGTGGCAGATGATTATTGTCGAAGTGCTATTCGGTCCACTGGCGATCCCTGCGTCATTGAGCGTCCAGGATTAACACATCCGACTTGAAAAGTCTTTCAGAGTTGTCTGAAAAAATTTTACTAGTAAACACACAACACACATGTAACATCTTTTCTGCTATAGCGACACACGTGTGAATCAAGTTTGCGACCAAGTATAGCGGTGATTCAGTTATTTGTCTGTGCATGTGGGCAATGTGATGAAGTGGTCACTACTCAGTTGTTTGAGTTGGTGAAACATTTTTCCACCATTTGTATGGAAACCAGTAAGCCACAATACATAACGTAGGTCGTAAGCATTGCAGCTAATTTAGCCAATATAGTACAGATTCAGGAACCATTTTGAGCTTGCGAATCAAATTTTCTAAAAATTCTCAAAAAATGGGCCGGTCACCGTGATGCAAGGCAAGAAAATTTGGCGACCTCTATAAGTGACTGCTCAAGCAAAGGCAGCGCTGAGCGAAACGAAGCGCAAAAAAATTTGCAACTTGTTTTAGTTGATAAGTTTTTTTTTCATTGTGGTCTGAACTTCAAATCAGTTTTGGTGTTTCGCTTTCGGTCTCACCGACTCTTTGCGGGTGACTTTTAACGTGCGGGACATAGGTTACCATGGCTTGATGTAGTACAACACAAGCACGGAACGGCACAGTAAGTCTCCAGCGTGCCGCACTGCCAAACAAAGTCAAAAGTCACTTGTGACTTCTTTGCTCAGTGTTTCGAATAACGCTTGGAATATACCATCGGGATGCCGCTTCGCAAAATTCAAGCGCCACATATATTCTGTGATGTAGCTTTGCAAAAGATCGCCACTTGTACCGTGCATTCTAAATTCGCAGATTAGTGTTACAGTGTGACATGTTGTCTATGGCTTTAATTTAGAAATATTGATTTTGACCATTTCATGTCTGGAATTCAACACAAACCTTTTAAGCTTTGCTTTAGCGTGACTCCAATTGACTCAATGTGATTTGCGCTTGCTCCCGTTGAAGGATCGGCAAATTTGTCAAAATGTAAAAATTTCAAATTTCAAGCATCATTTTGACGGCTTGGTATCCAAAATCAGTTCAGCCGATCTCGAGAAAATTGGTTTTTCAACTTTGAAAAACTTACTAACAGTGGAGAGTTCCATGTGAAATATCCGATATTCACTAAGGAATCATCCATTATTTACGTGAAGAAAAAAATTGAATTATTTGATTTCCCTTTGTCACGGTCTTTACGTTAAAAGATAGGCCATCGTTTACACATGGTGTCACAATCGGCCGGACCCCCCTCCCTACCGCTTTACGTAAATAATGGATGGTTCTTAACCATTCGATTCGAAACAACGACGTCGGAAAATTTGCTTATAATTTTTCTCAAACGTAAGGAACACTAAGGCGTGCTATAAGAATTAAAATTAAATGCAAGCAAGCAATGTGCGTGCACGCACGCATGCGGTCGATAGAACTATAGATGCTACCGTAATGGCAGTGTATATTATTCTTGTGTATTCTTATAGCACGAAAGGGCAGAAAAAAAATAAATTACAAGTCCATGAAGTGCGGTAGTGGAGGTTGTCGACAGCAAACTCGTTTGACTGGAGAGCATTTTAGAAGAAAAAACCTTGGTGCAATTGTGTTACGCAATTTTTTCTTGCGAAAATCATGGACACCACAGGCTCTTTCCGTGTTTGCGTGCATAATTGTTGAAGCAATGGACTTTTTTCTTTACTAATTAGCACCACACAGCCAAAGCACAGTGCAGCTACTGCTCAATCAAGTTCACAGAGCTGTATTGCATAAAAAACTTGAACAGAGACATTTTTCAATGGAGACACTGAAATTTCAAAATTATCGGCATTTTCCTCCTGTCCGAAGTTAGGTGCAAAAGGGTTAAATCACTAAACCCCATATTTTCAATGCATACTGAATAAAACTTTGATACCGTTTGGAAGTAGACAAAAAACTGCGCGTCTTTGTTGCACGAGTAGGAAGTAGGTAATACGGGAAAAATGAAAGTTTAGAGCGTTCAAAGTTTTGATTGTTTTATACTATCTGACTTTAAACTGGCACAAGTTTGGGAAAAGTTGACTAACACGGTAAAGCTGGTGCTTTTCGTGACGAAAAGCGATCATTCTTCTATTTCGTTGCGAAATTTGCTCGTGGGTTGCAAAATAGTGCACAGCGATCGATCTTGCGGTCAAAATGTCAATTGTCCGAAGTTATGGAGTCTACCGTATAATTTGTGCTTTCTGCTTAATAAAACTCATTTCTTCCACCCGAGCATGACACAGCTTACGTAAACGGCGCTGTTCTTTTAAGAGATGGAGTCAGCCGACGGCCTTTACTGTATTTGTCGATCCAAAGACGATGGTTCTTTTATGATGTAAGCAAAATCGTGGTATTAAAACGCAACTACATATGTACTGTACGCATTTGCGTAATGCATGCTATTGTTAGCTATGTGTTATGGTCGCAGTGCATTGCTGCCTTTGCAATGTGTCATGTTTTTAATTTTTTTAGTAAATGCGACCGTTGCAATGAATGGTTTCATGGCCGATGCGTGCAAGTACGGCCCGGGGACGCCGAACGCATAGAAACATTTTACTGTGCTTTATGCAGAAGTAACAATGAAATACGTCGCATTCTATACACGAAAATCTCATCCCACGAATTTATCTGAAATATAGGTAAACAACCAAACTTATGCGTCGTTTATAAACCTAAGAAGACGAAGCGAGCTGTATCTCCACCAGCACTAAATGTACCGTCGACCTTCACTGCGAAAGCTGAAGACAGCTGGAATGTACGTACACGTTTTCCACTGATATTCTAAAACTACACTGATTCTTTCTTCATTCGAATCTGTTGATGTTTTAATAATACAGGACACGACTGCGGATCTTCACGCTTCCGGTACCGCCGAGTCGACTGTCCGACCAGCTAGCAGCTGCAAATCAACCCAACAACAGCAATCGCAATACAAACTTCAAACCTTGTGGAATTGCAACAAGTGCATCAACTGTTTCCGGACTGAAAATTGTGGACGTTGTCTGGCTTGTTGTTCGGTGAGTTTACTTCAAAGTCATATGAACCTACCCTTCAATTCTTTTTACTATATGGCAGTTTTCTGCGTTTTTCTAGAACACTGCGAACAGAGCAGCAGGATCTAATGACGCTGAGCAAGTTTGTGCAAAACGAATTTGCATTTATGTGCGTATGTTATGTACAGTACATTACTACTGCACAGGGAAGACTTCAAAAATGATTAAAACTCAGCAAAAATGTCTAACTTTTCGCAGCAAAATTCAAAATGTTTTTCGTATAGTGTGTATTATCTTTGTAATTGAGTGAAAGTCTATTGTGTTTGGTGGCTCGCCAAGGGTCGTTTTCTGAAAATAGCCCTTCGAATTGGTTCGTGAACCTGAAAAGGTTGCCTACCACTAGCATAGGGAATCTTTTCAGGCACGCTTTAGGTCGACGGTCTGTTGGTCTCGCCAGCTCAGTTTTTGGCCTCCTCATGGGACCCTAATCCCAGTGTATTTTCCTGCCTAGAAGCCTGTTATTTATTGTGCAAGCCCAGTCCCTGACCGGCCACACATGCAGTGTGTCCTTTTTCCTATAGCGACAGCCTTCAAGCACCGGCGAATACAACCCAAACGATGTTTTCGCCTGTGCGAGCAGCAGTTCTGACGCAGAAAACACCCACCAAGTGAGCAAGCGATTTTTAAAACCTACACGCATGCATTTAAAGTCTGAATTGCAGCCATCTCAAAAGAAATCAGCCGTTCAATTAAAGCACATTTCTCGTAAACCAACCGAGAAACGAACATATCAACGGCGACGTGAACCTAAAGAGGACGGCAAAAGGGATGTGAAGTCACCGAGGAAGCAAAAGGTTGAAAAAGAGAAGTTTTGCATCGAGACAGGCTCCGACGATGTTTTTCATTCGGTCTAACTGCGGGTTTTTCTACGGCAGAAAGCCTACGTCGCAACTACGGCAACACGTGCGAGTGCGAAGGCGATGTCGAAGTTTCTCAAGGAGGCGGGAGGTGGACGGAGAGGTTATAACGAGCGGGATGACAGCGAGGCCCTGCGACAATGTTGGGGTTAGTCA
Source organism: Prismatolaimus dolichurus (assembly GCA_034691745.1). Classification (NCBI taxonomy): domain Eukaryota; kingdom Metazoa; phylum Nematoda; class Enoplea; order Triplonchida; family Prismatolaimidae; genus Prismatolaimus; species Prismatolaimus dolichurus. The sequence continues at coordinate 6,604 of JAQGBB010001881.1, read as the reverse complement.
CTGTGCATTTGGTGATGTTTGGTCAATTAGAAGTTGAAGGCTGTGCACGGACGCGAAATTTGAGCGAAAGAATTTTCGCACTGGGGAGCATCGATGGCAAGTGTTCTTTACGGTTTAGGGCCCGGCTGTGTGAACGTTGCTCTTTTTGGTTCGAAATATTGCAGTGGTAAAAATAATACTTATGTGCTTTTCTTGTCACTCATGTGTTATTGGTTTTAGATGAATGCGGTGTGAAACTGGCGCGAAAGTAATGTATTCTCTTGCTTATAATGTTCGGTCAAAATATTCTGATTTTAATTTTGAAATCAAAATTTCGGAGGAAAAATTTCAAAATTGCACTGTTAAGAAATGGTCTTAAAAATGCAAAATGGCAGCAATTTTTTACTAAAAAATTGCAATTTTCACAAAAAAATTTCGCTACATTTTCCCCAATTTTTATTTTGTTTTTATTTTTGTTTTGAAATTTTCTCACCGATTTTTATTGTGGGAATAAAAATCAGAAAAAATCTATTTTGACCGAAAAACCTAATACAATATGTGCTCTGTGTAATGTGTAGAAGGATCGACACTTTCATGCCATCTACTATCGCCGTATCGATCGCCGAAGCTAAAGCAGTGACACGTTTGAACGACCTTTCCTCGAAAGTGACCAGCGCGAGACAGAAGATCGCCGATATAGAGTGTCGTGAAACGAAGATCAACGAATGGTGCGATAGAGCGAAAGAATTCACTGCTGTTGCGTCTTCGGAACAAGATGAGGTACTCTACTTTGTCTATAGTTTATACACGTAGTGTTTTACGTCAATACTTTTTCGAGTTAAGGCGATCGAATCGGCTGATGCGGTTGAAGAGGAACAACAGAGTGTCTATTGTGTCACGTGTGGTGCTAGGTATACAGGATGTTAGACGCTCTTACAGCAGTGTACAGCAGAAGTGAAATTGGTTCGAAACTATTTTTCTACTGGTTCTGGCACAAACCGGTTTTATATGGTCGTTTGTCTCCTTACAGTATTGGAACAAAGGCTGCACTTAAACATATGAGTCGATGTTTTGCCAAGGTGTGTCATTAAAAGAAGCGAGCGAACTACCGTAATGACCGTTTGCACTTTTTGTGGTGTAGATTGAAAATCAAACTTCCTATGGTTCTTCATTCAAAAGCAACGAACTTTATTCCGATCTCTTATGCGACTCTTTTAACAAAGTCAGCAATACTTATTGCAAACGTTTGCGCGTCATCTGTCCGGAACATTCGAAGGACACGAAGGTTTTCTCCTCTTTTTTGTTTTTTGTTTTTACTAGACATTAACAATGAGTGCATGTAGGCAGAACCGGGAGAGATTTGTGCCTGTCCGATTAACGACGCGGATTTTGGCGCCACTCCGAGTGCTAACTCGATGTGTCAACTTCCTGCTAATGTTTGCTCGAAGCACTATAAGTGGGAGAAGATACGCAGGGGGGTGCTTGCGATGGAGAAGATGACGGAGGTATTTTTGGTTGGAATTTTAAGATTGTTTTGGTGGGAAACTTGGGCTTTTGTAGTTGTTGAAACTCGATGAATTACTGGAAGAAGAGAGGTTTCTTCGCGATCGGTTGGTCAATCGGAAGTCGTTTATTTCTTTGCTTTTACATTCGACAAAGTCGGTTACGACTGTGTAGCTTTCGATCGATATTTGCTTGTTTGATCTGTCTGGTATTCAGTTACTGACTATCTCTGGTGTTGTGGCGTATGCTTTTTACCACAGTACTGTACGTTACATGCTGTTCGTTTTGTGTAGCCTCATTCATCGATTTGTAAATATTTTGTTGACGCTGTTGCTTTTTTTCTTGCACTGAAAAGCAGGCCTGCCACGCTGGCTGTCTTTATTCTCATGAGCTTCGCTAGTGTCCACACCGTTTGGTCCCTCGTTTTCATGTTCATACCCTCACTTTGTATTTTATGGTCTAACTCAACGAATTATGTTCCTCTCCACCTGTGCGTGGACCCGCTTCTATCCCGGTCGACGCCCATACGATCCACTGGTGCAACGTCTTTTTCGACTTGTCAAGCGAGCGACTTCAACTTCGATCACCCCTCGTCATTCGGTGTTGCAATCCCCGTCTCCACCGGCGTGCCAGAGGTGGCAACTCGCAGCAGCTGTTTGTCTTGAACGATTCCCGACTTTAACGGCGGAGATGACTCCGATTGAGCGAGACTATGCGGCGTTTGTCGAACAGTGCGAATACGAAGCGAGTTTGATGAGTGCGCATGAACTGCGAAAAATCGAGGACTTGTACGTTAACATTTGGGCTTTTTCTTCTCTGCATGGGCGTGTGCGTTGTAGAAAGCAGCAGAAGAGGAAGAAATCTAGTGAGAGACTTTCAGAGATGGACGAAAAATCGATGGAGAAAAATGGGGATGGAAAAAAAGCGATGCAAAGTGCGCAAGATTTTGAGGATGCAGCTGCGGAGGAGTTCAAACGGTTTATACCTGCAGTGCGGCGCACAGGTACGTAATGCGGTGTTATGTACTATTGATATCGGGTAATTCACATGGAACTTGAAAAGTTGGGTGACAAGATTGGCGTTGTCGTGACCAAAGCCTTAGACGCACTAGTGTAAATCATTAAGACTATTAAATAACGGAAACTATAAAGATTGCCACAACTTATTCTGTCCATGGCGCTACCAGACCGACCTTTGCTATCGGTGTACTCAGAAAGTAAAGTTTTATGTCAATTACCCGATAATATGTGTTCGTCACATGCTCTGCATACTAACCTTGCAGATGCGGACGAGAAGAACGACGTGAGAAGTGTGCGTCGTTGTCTTGACAGAAAGTTAGTCCTCGTTGTTCGTCAGAAGTCAAGTGCGAATCATTGTTGGGTTTTTCCCGAAGCTCTTCATAAAGAGGGCGAAACATTGCGGCAGGTGGGTGGTAAATACTAATAATGCATGGTCGGATGCTTTTATTTCCTGTGTCTGAATCGTAGACAGCTGAACGTGCATTGTACGAATGCTGCGACCATGCACAGTCTGGGGTAGCGAGTGGGAATGACGCACGGTTCCTTTCGACAGCTGTTCGATTTTATGGCAATTCTCCAATAGCTTTCTATAAATACAAGTATCCGAAACCGATCAAGGAAAAGACGAAGGCTGACGGTCTCAAAGTATGTGAGTACAGTACTGAAATTTACTTTGTACGATTGTTCAAGCTGTTTAGATCTTCGTCTTTAAAGCGCAACTCAATCCTGTCGCTGTTGTTGAACTGCCTATTTCACCGACCATTGAGGACTATAAATGGCTTCGGCATGATGAATTGGATTCAATTCTTGGGCCGAGATTTTTAAGAGAAGTCAGGAAAATCCTCATTGAATAGATGCATGCTTTGCTGTTTGTGTATGCAAAAGAGCGCGTTACTGTTTATCTGATGGAATGTGAGACGGTTACGAAGGTTTACAGATCGGGCGTGTATGCACTGGTGCATAGTGCGTGTATAAAGTGAGATTCGATTAGGCACCGGATTAGTTGATTAGTTGCTATCGATTTTCCGTGTTGGGAAATGCTTTGCTTATTTGTCTCGATAGTACAACTTTTTTAATATCCTTACCATCGTCAGCGATCTTTTTCCCATCCCCGCTTCTTTTTTGGTTGTGCTCTTTTTTAGAAAACCACTTTCTGCCGCTATGCAGCTCCTGTAATACGCGCAGCTGCATCGCGATTCAGTTGTTGAAAGAGCGATAGTGCTCACGTCAGCATGGGCCGAAAAGCGAAATCGGGACGTGCTGCTCAAAATAAGATTGAGCATGATGGGGTCGCTAAAGTCGATCGAACTAGTGAGCGGTATCGCACAGGCAAAGTCGTCGGCGTTTTACTGCTCGGTTAGTCTTACTTTGGTTGTTTATTTGTGCGTGTGTCTGTCTGTGTGTGTGCAGTGTAATATCGTCTGCTCTTTCGTCTTAGCATTAGTGATGTCCGTGCTGAATCGCAATCACGTTGCGTTGATGTTCGAAAGTGATCGTCACTTTTCCCATCTGTCTTCACTCGAGCGAGAGATGACCTTTCGCACGGAAATGGTGCGTTTCGTGTGTGTGTGTGTGTGTCTGTCTGTCTGCTTGTCTGTCTGTGTGTGTGTACGACGAGTAAGTTTATGTTTAAACAAGAGAAAAAGCTTACTCTATGCATGAAATAAGCTGTAAAATTCACTTGCTTTTTACTAGGGTCTGTACTACTCCTATTACAAAACCGTCGTTCACGCCCCCACGTTTTGGCATGGACTCAACCAAATCATGAAAGACAACGTGACCGAGTATCCCGACACGATCAATACTCTCAAACGTTTCAACTTATATCCAGAGGTTCGAAAAGTTCTAGTTCTTTGGAACTAGTCTCATGTTACTACATATGTTTGTATGGCAGAAACTGCTTTGCATCAGATTCACCTTTTATCTGGACTGTGAATGTCTTTTGTGAAATGTCAGGTGGCGCTTGCGGCTCTCTTTCGTGTCTACACGCAAGCTGCTGCTGTCTTGAACGTTAAGACTAAGGAGTGCTGGAGGACGGAAAGAGGCAAGGATATGCCTCCGATTATTAGTTGTGAAGGTGGGTATTTAACAAGAGTGAGTGCAATTAATTTTCTGTACAGTACCGTAACTGATAGAAAATTAAAAGTCGTTTCTCAATACCCCCGTATCGTTTTTCATTAGTCGCGCAGGCAGCATACTTTGAGCTGGGTGGGGTTAAGGCATGTGTGTGTAGTACGTACGTACAGTCGTTTCTAATAGGTAGTCGCCGATCGTCTTTGCAGGCATGGGTGACGAATTTTACTTCTACGTTAATTTCGTCTTTGCTTTGGCTGGCTCTGTCGCTGGGAGTCTCTTTCTCACTGGTTATATTTTGAGGTACACAGCGATATTCTAGCAGCAATGTACAGTACGTGTACTGTACATACGGTATAAGTGAGACTAAGAACTGGCGAGAGTTGCGACTAAGAAGCAAGATTTTATTAATATTGGTTGGGGTTGTTACGCTACTTGCACAGCACGTTACAGAGTACAGTTCGAGAACTTCTATTGGCAGTCTTGTTTAGTGATTCAGTGATCGGTGGACTACTCTCCGTTGCGAGTTTTTTCTTCAATCACGGCGAAGCAACTCGGTAGGTGCAGTTGAGATGCGTCTTTTTTCGTGTGGAAACTTTTATTTGCTATGTTACTGTCTGAGTTAGCGAAGTACTTGAGTGATTGCAAGTAGCTGAGATATGCAGTTAGTTCGATGGTCTCTTTTAGTGTTCAATGGACACCACCACTGCGCGAATCTTTTGGCTATCCTATCTTTGCGTTTGAGGTTGCTGTTGTGCTTTTTGTTATACGGTGCGTGTCAAAAGTGTGGAGGTCGGCAGTACGATACATGGGCTTAATGCTCTTTAAAGTAACAGTACGTTTTAGATCTATTGCAAATGTGTGTGAAGTCTGATCGATTGATTTAGGCACAAGTGCGATGGTGTTCGCTGGATGGTGTTGGTCGCGTTTTTAACCACTATCTTTATGCTGTTTTGGCAGGTATTATGCACGAATGGATACTAGAATAAGTATCGTCTCATGTTAACATATATAGTGTATAGTACGTATGTACATTGTACGTATGCATTCTCTCCAGTTATATGGATAGTGTATAAAGAGAGCTATACCGAGTTTCCGTTCCTTTCATTTCAGTTTGCTCAGTTTGCGATGAGTACTCAAGTTGGATCCGTCTTTGTTGCCTATTTGCTTGGCTTTATTCCGTCGAAAACTCTGAGAACAATCTCGCTTGGCCAACTGGTATGTACAGTATGTCTATCGTGTTTTCTACTCTTTGCATGAAAGGGCGATGGGCGAGTATTGATTGTAAGAGATAGTAGTAGTCATCGCGTCGTCAGATAGTTTGAGGTAAAGAAGCAGCCATCGATGACACGACTTGCAGTGTCACGCAGCATCTTCTTGTGAATTAAATTTCTCTGTGCATGTGTATTGTATTGTCTTATGCTTCTGTGCTTATGCTCTACTTCACACATTTATAGGCGGGCTTCTTTATCGCTTTCTGTTTATTGTTCGGCAATTCAATGCTTTTAACGTCGTTATTCCTCTCGAGTCTTCTCACACTTCAGGTACGCCAATATAGAAATAATGTGCGAGGAGTCTAAACTTATTGATATTTCCCTGTCCGTGTAGGGTAATTTACGATTATTTCTCTTCTTTTTAAGGCAATACTAGCAATCGAGCAACCACTGATGAGAAGTGTTAGCAATCGTTTTGTATCATCTTCCATTTTACTCATTCTCTTCTCTGTCGGAACTGTTGGGCTTAAGGTCTTGATTGGGACCGTTCTGCAGATTAAAGATGATGTATGTTGTAGCGGTGTTCGCGTTTTGTTATTTTGGGTGAGACTTTTGACGTGTTTAGGCACACATTTTTGATATATTGCGATCGAAGTTTACGAATTACGAGGACTTTCATACTCGGCTCTACACGTGTGCTGCCGAGTTCGACTTTATGCCATTTGAGGTGCGCGCGTGTGTGTGTCTGTCTGTCTGTCTGTGTGTGTGTATGTGTGTGTGTCTGTCTGTCTGTTTGTGTGTGTGTGTGTGTCTGTT
>JAQGBB010001880.1:0-12244 GCA_034691745.1 Prismatolaimus dolichurus | reverse complement strand
CTCATTTTCTCTCTTGCTTCACAACGTTGTTTTCACAAGAGAGCGAGGAAAAACGTAGCATACAGACAAATCGCGGCCTCCTTTCTCTTTTGCTTCAAATTCTTGTGCTCGTGTCTTTTTTGCCTTAAGGCAGAATGCTTTTTCGGTGGTGCCGATTTGCTTGTAGTCTATCTATTCGGGCGACAATTTCGTCACGCATGAAACGTACGCTGTGCGAGTTGGCAGATCTGCGTCGTGTTTCCTTGAGGAATGCCGAACATTGGCGTTGCGCAACCACACGACTGAATTACCTCGTACTGTATGCCACTTTGAACGCAAGCCTGGAAGTTTTCAGATGGACTGACATTGCTGTGCCTCGAATGCGACATCTGAGGCAGTCTTCAAGATCGGGCTGCAACTCACTTCTGAGGAATAGGCGCCTGTATAGTAGTAGTATGGCGTAGAAGCAGACAAATCGGATACCTTGCCAACGCACGCTGCGTAAGGCGTCGAGAGTCGATTAATTGTTAGCTAAAACGAAAACAAAGACAAAAGAACTATATAAAAAACTTATCATTAAAGTTTTGTTACATTTAGTGTTTGAACAAGTCGGATGTACCGATCCTCGGGGCCCGCTGACACAATGTGCAATACGGACCCAAAACCACTTATCACAAAAACTGTCGACGACACTAAAATTTTGAAGCACACCATGAGGAAAGTGCGCACACCAAATTTCAACAAAATCTGTTGCTGCGTTCAGGAGTTATGCGCAAAATACCATTACACACTGTGTGTCAGTGGGCCTCAATATTCTTATGACATAAGCCATCAATGACAGCCAATTTAGGAGCCTTGCATGTGGAGAGTGTGCACACCAGATTTCAGTCAAATGTGTTGAGGCGTTCAGAAATTATGCGCAAAACGATTTTATGTGCACGTTTTTTTTCGTGGCATCGGATCTATTGGCGTCATCTGTTCCCCCGGTGGTGACTCTTGGAACCCCCAAAACTAATCAGTTCCTCCCTTGGCCCTAGAGAGTATCCATAGCAAAATTCAGTCTCCAAACTTTTTCTTGCGGACGCTAGAGTGATGACTGACGGACGGCCGGCTAGACGGACACGTACGACGGCAACAGGCTCACTGACATTGCGTGCCTAAAAAGTCATAAAAAATCATCTAGTCAAGGAGCGTACTCGCGTGAGCACAAGTTGAGTGAAGTAGCCGGGCGCAATGAACTCGCTCATCTCTGGCGGGATTATCGGCTGCTTCGGCGAATGAGCGGATAAGACCATTCCGGCCGAAGGCGAAATGCTCAGATACTCCTCCTGCCGAACGTTGAAGGCAAGGTAGACGCCTCAATTAACAAGAAATGAAAAATCTTATTATGACCCTGAACAATGCATTTCGACTCGGAATACCTTCATCTTCGCCCGGGCGAGACTCAACATACGAGTCATCGGCGTTAAAGCTGTAGCAGTTACCGAATGTTCCGTCCTGTATTCCATACGTGACATCACTAAACATTCGAATCTTTTTGCAGATGACCGAAACTGCCGTAAAACTGAAAATAGTCGCCCGGAAAGCCCGAAACCTTGCTTGACACACAGAGCCGGCAAACGAACAGCCCACGACGAGGTCAGTGAGGCTGTAGCCAAGCAAGCCAATTTGGTCCGTCGTCAGGCCGGCAAGAATGTGCGCTATTTCGTCGCTTGTCATCGACGCAAGCGCGAGCCTTACTTGTGTTGACTATTGTGCGTAAAAGTGGTACAAATTTGACAACTTCAGCGGAAGAGCTCTACGCTTTTACGTTTAGCTCCACAGGTGCTGTGTAGTTTGGTAGAGAATTTGACGCATTCATTAGCGTTCCGATCATATCTACAAGCAAGCGGGATATGCTCTGTACACGGCGTGCACACATACACAAATGAGCGACTATAAAAATTTTGTCGTAAAGGCAGTGTTTCAACGACTGAGACTGCTCTCTGGTGATGGTTCAATTTCAGAATTTTACGGCAATCGAGCTCGAAAAATCCAATTGATCGAGTTGGTAGCTGAGAAAGCTGCGAGATCCCGCATTCACAAAGCTCTCTGCATTTGCTCACATGTACACTGCGGCTGCTGATCGCTCCATTCCCATTGGCTGTTTGACGAACAGACAACGACCGAGTCGCCGCTCGCCTCGTGTCCGGCATAGCAGTTCCAGTAGGCAACCGAACCGGTCGCCATACTGACGTCGGAATACATGGTGGCGAAGCCGTTCGCAAGCGTAAAAGCTGGACATCGACCTGGCGAAACAAAATCTCTCGGCGTATAAGGCTCATCCATTAATGACGTCACTAACTAATTCAAATTTTTGTAGCTTCTCTCTCCCCTCCGTCATTAGGCCTAACACATAAGCATAGGCTATCTTTTACATGTAGCGTCACTTGCTGAGTAAACTTTTTAGACCCCTCCCTCCACTCGGCAAGAGACGTCATTTATGGATGACCATATGCGAATGCGACGTCACAATCGGTTCAGGAAGGTGGACAAAAATTCCACTCATCGAGCCGTCTTCATTTATGCACAGCCGCTGCTGCACACTTACTCTTAGCGTTGCCAGAAAAGTTGTGCTATGGACTCATCAGTGTTTCACGTGCGGGGCCACGGGGGACCATGGCCCCTCGAATGTTGGAGATCGAACGGTAGAAAAGCAGAAATGGGGTGTACCGGTCCCCCGGAATTTGGTAGACATGACCGCCGAATTTTGATGATGGCACCTCGGAAATAAAACCTACGTGAAGCGCTGAAGCTCATTCACATATGACGTCACCTACCGAGGGGAGGGGGTCCGAAAATTTTGCGTGAAAGGTGACGCTACATGTAAAGATAGCCTATGTTTATGTGTTAAGCCTGGTGACGGAGAGGGAGGGGTCGAAAAATTTGAATTCTTGGGTGACTTCATATATGGATGAGCCCTATACTGAAAGGTCTTCATACCAGCGGTCGTGCAGCTGACAGACGCATTCGAGAGAACGCCGACGCCGGACGCACTTCCGACGCAAAGCACAGAAGGCGGACCGACCAGCGTGTATCCGGCTTCGCAGCTGTACTCGACCATGCAGACGTCGACCGTGCACGTCGTGAGAGCGCCAGCGTCGCTGTCGTACTGCGAGATATTTCGTATCGTTGCAGCACCGTTTGCGGGCGCAGTCACTACACAGGACCCTACATACAAGAAGACAGTTTTACGTTGTGGAGGCGCGAGCCCATCGATTTAGTTGAGACATTTATTTGAAGACCTTGAGAAATTAGAAAGCTGCTGAGAAAGCCTTTCGGTTTGTCGACCTACCAGCGACTAGACATGTCGGAGGATTCTGTAGAAGGCCAACGGCCGACCCAACGCCGATGCATGCAACCGATGCGGGCCCGCTCAGAACGTATCCCGCGTTGCAGGCGTAGCTCACCGTGCACATGCCCGCAAAGCAGGGATTTCCGTCCGCGAATGCGTACCCCGTGTAGGTAGCGACACCGTTCGCCGGTTGCGCGACGCTGCAAACGGCTGAAATCAGTAACGACAGCGCTTCGCATCAGACCAATCCGATCGATTTTTCCTGCCTTCCTTCGTAAGCAGTGCAATGTGAAGTGTAAGAGCTGAGAGGCGAAACGGACATGGTCACTAGACTAGCTTTGGGGCGGCCTACTCCACGCGGCGGGAGACGTTTTACCTCGAAGCCAATAGCTGAAGCTGACTGGATTTCCACTGCAGCAGCTGCTAGCCTGAATCGATGTGCTCTTCAGCGTGCAACTAACACTGATCCAATACTCGATTGCAATGCAATTCGGTGTGGTGTAGCACAGGGCTGCGCACGCTTGGACGGTTGCTGCAAACGCGCTGGGGCTTGTGTAGGTTATCAGCGTTGTTCCTGGAATGTCACAGTTGTAGCTCAGGAAGTCGGGAACATCTGAAAAGCAAAAGTGATGTTCTTTCACTGAAAGGAAATCTATCAGGCCTTCAGAGACGTAGCCACGTTGGGCCTGGTGAGCTATAGGCCCACTGGGTGATTACCGACAGGGAACGTTTCGTTCGCCCAAAAACGTTTCTAAAAATTGACGAAATCTTTCCACAATTTGGATCCCAGTAGATCCCACACCAGTAATATGTTCAGCCCCCCGGAGAAATCCGGCTACGTGCCTGGTCCTTGATGGGAACGCGACGTTCGTGACGTGCAAGAAATCGCTTGTCCAGTGCAAAAAGGGCCTAAACGCCACTTTTGTCACAATAGAGTTCTGATGGATAATTTTTCCCGAGACGATTCCGTGTGGAACGGTGTGCGGATGAGCTCGAAATTCGAAGTCTATCTAGGAGCAAAAACGCTTCTTCGTATCCACATACCCCTCCCTGTGGTCGAAAAATAATTTTGTCGTCCAAATCACATTTTGTTGCAACAGTAGTGTTGGATCCCAGCTTATGACCGTTAAACCACAAGATCTGACTGGCCAAATATCAAAGTTTTTGTTTGCGCTACGTTCCCACAGTCGTGGTGCACAATTTCAGCGAGATTGCGACAAATAAAACTTCTGAAATCCAACAGGATCCCGCTATCCCTGGATCTCAAGATCCCGTGCTCCAAGAGAAACGAGATATGGCTAGGAACCGTTCTCGGTACATTCTAAAGCTGATCCCAAAATTTGGTGGCCGTAACTTTACGGGATCTCGAGTTATGTCCCGGACAGACAAACAGAGTCCAATTGACCGACCACTACTACCTTTCTTTTATCGTCACTCGCGCGCGACGACGTTGACGTACGCCACCGAAAAGAAATGGGTGGAAAAACCGGTTCGCCACACTTTTCTCGTGAAAACAAGCGATCGTGCTTGATGCACGAGAAAGCAAGCAGTAAGACACACTGCAAACAGTTTTTTGCATCTTCTGGAGCGCGCAGCGCGTAAGCCAAGATAGCTACCTGGTCGCTTGTGTGTCTGTGTATGTATGTGTCTGCCTGTGTGTGCTTGTCTGTGCGTGTGTCTGTGTGTGTCCGGGCGACAAATTTCGTTTTTCGCAACCGATTTTTAAAATTTCCAAACTGAAACGAATTTACGTAATTCGCAGATGCTCGTTTTGCTATTCTCCACTCTGTCCGATGCTCTCAGCGATCTGTGCAGTAGGGGGAGTTGACATTCGGACTTGAAAAATTTTACGCGAAAAAACGGACATAAAGAACATAAAGCGGTGGCAACGAAATAACGCGAGTTATATGATATAAAGAATCAATAATCTGCGATACCGTAGACCACAATGCCAAAAGATGCATTTTTCGGCTTCGCCTATTTACTTGTGTTTATCTAAAAACACGTCATTGGTGCTTGGGCCCTTTTGCATTGGCCATTTAATGGCCTACGCTCCAGAAACAAAGTCCTAAAATTGATTCGGTCCATCCCGTGGTCATCTCTGTAAGGCACGAACCGTCCACTGCGAGGGCGTGGAAAGGTCACGTGACTGAAATCTGCGTACTATTCGGTTGACATATCGGTAGTGCCTGACTCCACTGCATTTGCATGTTGGCGCCCGTCGTGCACGTGGCGCTCGATGCGCCAATGAGCGTGTACGTTGAGTCGACGCACGCGAAGGTGATAACCGTGCCTAGCGTCGCATATTTGAGGGTTCCCGTTGCGACGACTGCCGGCGGAATAAAGTTCGTCCAGTCGGGGCAGCCGTCTGTTTTATGCCAGAAAAAAGTCACGATGAAGTCGCGTCACAAGCTCCATGCGTTTACCCTACCGTAGAACTCGCACATGACATGATGAAAGCCACTGAGAGTTATATAAGCATTCGAGCCAGGCGGAGTATGGACTGCCATCTGAGCGGTCGTGCTCGAGCACGTCGTTGGCATGACGAGGCCCTGCGCCTGCGCAAAGAGAATGCCATCGCCGATCGGCTGCGCGGGTCCATCGTTCGCCCAGTACCAGCTGCAGCACGGAAGCGCACTAATGTCCAGGTACATGTCTGAAATGGAGACTGTTTTTTCGTCCGGAGAATTCGCTTTTTACATGCCGAATGTTCTCTAGGGCTCATTCATTAATGACGTCTTTAAAAAATTCAGATTTTTAGACCCCTCACTCGTCTCCGTCACTAGGTCTAACATATAAAGATATTCTATCTTTTGCACGTAGCGTCACTTGTTGAGTAAAATTTTTAGGCACCTCCCACCCTCCACTCGGCATGTGACATCATTCATGGATGGGCCCTTACTGAGGAAATATGCGCAGCCTGCACCGCCACACGATGTCGTCCAAGCTGGCATGACGTCCTGCACCGTCCGCTGATCGCGAAAGACGGCAAGCCGCGCGTTGCCCCAGGTTAGCTTGTTCAGCTCGCACTGCACTGTGCCACTAGCAGCGCTGGACATGGTGGCGACGACGACAAAACAGCTCTGGTACGACGAAGAAAAAATCTTACGTTCGCGTTTTCACACTCAACCTCGTGGAATAAGAGCTCACTGAAGTCCAGTTTGACCAGACGGCAGTACCGTATGGCGGCAGGCCTGCCCACGTTGTATTTGAGCAGAATGACGACGGGTTTATGATAATGCCTAGAAGGCGAAGACCCGAAATATATGCTTGCTCTTTGAACTTTGTGGACGAAAAAAGTTTTGATAAACATTCGATCTTCCATAAAACTTTTAGGTCATGCAACCATAAATTATGAACGTTCCGCGCTCACTCCTCGGTTAGCTTTCATCACTTGAAACAGTGCAAACAACATTTTCGAGTTCCTGTTCACGTAATTTTTGTATTTTGCAGGAAAAAGTTGTGCATCAGAAACGTCGCATTGAAGAGCCTCTCATTGACATTGTGAAGAGTCAAAGTTCAACTCTGCAGGAAATCGATTGCAAAATCAAGTGCAGGGATTTGTCTACGTTAGGATTGTTAATCACTGGGGCACAACATTTTGCCCCCGCCCTCTTTCCGGGCGGCCCCTTCTCCGCGCCGATCAGCCAAAAAGCTATTGGTATAGTGTACCGGGCATGGTCTGGGCCATGTTATACCACACTATAGCATAACGAGCGGCAAGGATGCCTACTGGTAAGGCTTGAACTCTCCCGCGGTTGTTTTACCACTAAAACCGAAAGTTTCCCGACGATGAACGCTAGATGCACCAATGTATTCCAACGTGTTTCACGTTGTGCCAAAACACGTTCTGAAATGTGTTCAAAGTTTTCTGTTCATGTTGGATACTGATTCACTTGTATTAAAGAACACTGGTAGTGAACGTCGGGATGCTTTCTGTGACCTCACATCTAGCTTGCAGCTAGCCAAGCGTGAATACTGAACGCATGCGTGCTGCGTGGTGATACCGACGAGTTAGCAAACGAGAACGGCGTCAATGGAGTTGGAAGGTTTACACACGGTGGGTCTCCATAGTCAAAATATTGGATTGTTGAAAAATTCGGTTATAAGCCCTACGAACCCTCGTGGCAAGCTTGTACAAACACTGGTACCACGGCGTGGCATGCCTATTCTCCGTTCGACCTGCTTCGCTTTCAACTGCTCCATAAAATCCATGGTACAGACAGCGACAGCGCCGTGAGAGACAGTGCCGTTTATGAAAGAGCGAAAGCATCGAGACAAAACAGCACGTAAGAATGAGAAAGCACTAACAATTACACAGTAAGTAAACAACAACAACAACATTAACAAGCATAGCGAGCAATATAATAATCCAAATCTACTATATACTACACTGCATGCAGTAGCGTGCAACACAAGCAGAAGAAAGCAAACAGTCAATACGACACGTACTTTACGTACACTGTACATTGGCCAGAAACGAGGCTACAAAAACGGACAGCTAATCAACATCACTGCAGCGTGGTTTAAAGAACCACGCATTCAGCAGCTATACGTTCGTCACTTGCATGAAATGGGCGGCCACCGAAACCGTCTGGCATCGATCGACATTCCGTTCAACCGCCAGCGACAAAAACCGTTCGACCACCGCGAGCGGGCCCGCTTCAAAACCACGGATGCCACGCCGGATCCATACGACAGAGATTATCGAGATTGATCGCCGCACTAATCAACTGCGTCACCTTCGACTCAGACGCAGCCGTGCCCACTTCAAACGACGCCAGATCTGCACCGCAAGATCCCGTATAATCCATCCCCTATCCTCTAGCGTTCTTCAAATACCTTGAACCCGTAGAAGAATCGCCGCATTGGCCTTCACAGCCGAACAATTAAGCTGTTCAAGATCAATCACCGGATCGAGTTCCCCCGCTTTCTAAAACCACCCCTTAAAACCCATTCAGTCCTTCATGAATTGCCTACCCTTCGAAAATGATCGGCGTACTCATCCCAGAGAAGAGGTCTAAGAAACGCAATCGGTTGCGCCCGATGGAGTGCACGTACAATCGCCGTCATTGACGGCGCGAAGAGCCCGCGAACACAAGGTCCGAGAAGTTCAGCGATGCATGGAGTTAGTCGAAACGAGACCGGACGTGTGCCATCGAGTAAGTCTTAGAGGAAGCAAAAGTACGATAGGTCAAATCAGAGCAACACAGGAAGCTGACCGGACCGGCGAAAGGGTCAAAGGGTCCTTAAGGGTACACCGTTATCATACCGCTTCTCTCATTAATATCGAACGTCTGCGTAAAGCACTGAACGACGCCAGTTTCCCGCGAGAGAAGAAGCCCATTCAAATCGAGTCGCGTCAGATGAAGAACATATTCGAACGCGCAGATCAGCGCGAAGTGAAGACAAAACTAAAAGACTAGTGGACGTCCTGTCCATGCAGACCACTTCTGTGCAATACCTGCTTTCGAAAAGCGAACAACGCCGTCGCATCGGGCGTATTTCGTTTGACCCATCGAAGCAACGACTCAACCGGTATAGTAAAGAGATTGACATCTTTGCAAACATCTTTCGACAGTTGATGTGTGATCGAACTACCGCGCGCCTGCGAGAGTAACAGACGGTCGTAATATCGAGTGATCAAATCGTCGCATCCACAGAGGTCGACACGTTCGCGAGCTGTCTAGAAAACGAGGAAAGAAAGTAAAGAACATCAGTGAGAACTGGTCTTTATACCTCGTCGAGTAAGTCGATCATTTGAATCGAGTTAGGAGTTTCAGCGATCAAGAAAAGTGTGTCACCAATAGCTAGAGACTGGGGAGCGAAGAAATCGAGTAGTCGTCCTGCTGTTTCCTGCAAAGACGCGAGACATAACGCAAATGCAAAGTGAATAACGTACTGTACACTACGACATATGCAATGCGCCAGACAAACCGACATACATGATATTTAGCGAGCAGACTAGAAAGCAATCGTTGCAACTGCACAACCCGGTCCGTCCTTGCATCTCGTCTATTCATTCTGACAAGCAAATGCGGATACTTCTAAAAGTAGTTAAACAAACATATAGCATAAAAGAATATGCAAACAAATACATCTCTATACACTACTTACTCTGCCGTTGTCGCCCAAGATTGCAAAGCGACGGGCAACGACGCCGTGCTTATTGTAAACGAGTTGAACGCGAGGTAAAAACTTGGCGATCTTCACACAATATTGCGGGAGCTACACAGTAAGCAAAGGGGCATAGAAACGTGCATATCGCCGGTGGCATGCAGTACTAGACTGTCGACGATACAGTACAGTACCTTAGGGGACAGAACTTCGCATGGAAGCTCAACATCAGCAACACGTGTCGAGAAGTTGCTCAAATAGGGGCAGTCCTCTTGTAGGAGACGTTCACTAAAACAAGAGGAATTCTTACCTTTCTCAAGCAGTACATACTGTGCGACACGACTGCATGAAGTACCATGTACAGTAGATCACATACCGTACATACGTACATGACAGTACAGCAAGCCACGCACACCGTACCGCCATCCATCAGACTCACACAGGTAAATGTTTCACCCTCTCCTTGAACGTCCTCCGCCACTTGATCGCCTTCGACATCAGCACATGAAGTCTTGTGGTGGCAATTTTTCTACAATTACACAAAAGATATGTTCATAAAGCGAACAACATAATAACACGGCCAGACATCAAACACCCTTCGAGTACCAGAAGTAACACGAACAACACCAATACACTGTACATCACAACTTTACCCTGCCTCGAACTCTTCACGCATCTCAGCAACGACCTTCGCGAGAAGAGTGTCATCACTCAAAACAATCGATCGTTCCCGCAAAGTATCAATCGTGACGGACAAGTACTCGCAAAGATGCGAAGGAAGTCGCGCGGCGGAGATGTCCGCTTTATTGTCAAACATGGTGGCGAAAAGAGCCGAGACGAAATGGGAGAAACTGCGAAGTGCAAATTCCGACCAGTGTTCGGGCACGGTCGAGAACTACACAAACATTCTTCCACATCTCATTGCGGCTGCACACAGAGCGAATGTTAATAAAGAGCGTACTTCGTCTGCAATACGCAAGAGAGCGAGAGCGTTCACAGGGTTCGTTCTTCTCATCAACTTCCAGATCTGCGCGCAGTAGCCAGGGAAATGCATTTGAGAAAGACCTCCTTCCGTTTGTACAGCGTCCAGTGCGGCAAACACTAGAAACAGTGTATGTAGACATACAACACAGCATGCGACAGTACTGCACCGTCTGCACACATTACAGCACGGGCGAGCAAAATTTTTGGGTTTTGAAGCCACTTATAACACAAAAACATTAAAAAACCAAACAGACAATTTTTGGCCCAAAAAGGCAAATGTGGTCCTTGACCCCCTAACTGCCCGCCCCTGTATTACATACACGTAGACTCCGTATCAACATTTCCACGAAGAAGCGCATGCGTTTCGGGCGTAAGGAGCAAATCCGTGCTCAAGTTGAGATCCACAACCCCAGTCGACGACGTGTTCGGTGTCTCGACAGTTGGAAAGCCTCGTTGCATCGAATACAGATGATAGAAGAGCGCCTGTGGATAACTTCTCGCAACAGCACAAAGCAAATCGGCAATCGGTCTGTTTTCGAACTCTCGCAAATGCGAAAGTAACTGAGGTATCCTAGAGGAGTCAAACCCCTATAGAAATGTCAGAGAAAAAAGACAAAGAGTAATACCAGACAATCCAATTGAGCGGTGGAACATGTGCACTATGTTGAGCGAAAAGATCGTGCAAATGACCGCCATTATCGTCTTGTTTCAACAACCACATGATGCGGCCAATGTGCTTACGCATTTTCATCTCGGGTGCACCGCGAGCCACTTGTAGAAAGCAGACCAATGCCTGACTTGCATTAGTCAGATTTCTGCAAAACATTAATATGTGCTCGTCATAACAGTACGGGTGAAACCCGTAGAAATATCTAATGTTAAATCAGTCTCACTTTTCTTTCGCACAAACGCCGTCAAGATACTCGCCCCTGCAGCAAAGACACAATAGCACAAACGCCTTCTACAAGCGTCTTCACGTCCAACTTTCTCACCAGCAGCTCCACGCCTTCGTACAGCAATCGTACATTTGCAGTGCAGCTGAAAACGTTCTCGACGCTTCATCAAATCTATGCAAACAATCTGACACTTCTTTACAGTATTTCTTGCCTGTGCTATCTGTAAATGTACAGTACATACACATTGCGTAGTGTACTAGTAATTCAAGAGTAATTCGAACTCGTACCGATTCAAAGAACCAAGTATAACCCCCTTGAGGGCGAAAAGTTCAGCAGTCATTTCTCGACCCAAGAACGCGAGGTTAACCGAGTCGATAATGTCCAATCCCTACACCAAAGCGAAAATACACGGCACTATAGCAGTATATACATATGTACACGTAATCCAAAGATACATTGCACAAGCTGGGAAAGAACAGAGAACAAAGCAGAGAGAATAAACAAAGTCCAACCTCTTGCAGATCCTTCTGCTCGGATGTTCGCGGACTCCGTAAGCAGCACTTGACCATCTGTTTAATCTTCTGGAAGCCATCAACGACAGGCAAGTTGGGCATCGTGTGCAATCTAAAACGAATCACACCCATTTATCCCATACTTCTAAAAATTTCGCCAAGCAAAAATTATTAAAAGAAAATAAAAAATTTCCTTTCTCCAACACACAACGGACATATTGTACTGTACTACTTGTTTTACCGGTGCAATGCCTCCATCGCCGTGGTAAAAAGACCGTGCTTTCGCGCCACTTTCGCAAACTGCGTAATTGTCTGCGCCGACGAATGAATTCCAAGAAGTGCATTCTGTTGCCCCTACCGCAAGCACACAAGACACAACTCTCTGTGTGTTCACATCCGTAACAAATTCAATGTACCATACA
>JAQGBB010001879.1:0-12249 GCA_034691745.1 Prismatolaimus dolichurus | reverse complement strand
GATAAGGGGGGATAAGGGGGATACGGGGGGATACGGGGGGATACGGGGGATACGGGGGGATACGGGGGAGGATATTTCAGAACGACCAGTAAGCCTCCTTTGCTTACGCCCTTCGGGCTCCAGGCAGGATGCAAAAATGCACCTTTTGTTCTAAATTAATTTTTGCACAAAGTATGTTCTTTTCGTTTATTGAGCAATCTATGTTGTTGCCGATATATCTGCCACTTTTAGAAAATGGATTTTTCGGCTTTGACGATTGACTCGTTGGCAGCACTGTAACACTTCCGCTGTTCAGTTATACTATAAATCGACCTTTTTGCATTCTGCCAATAAGCTAGCTTGCAATCACTGAAAAGCACGAATGGTAACTGGTCATTTTTGGAAAATTTCTAGTGCCCTCTTTTCCTCGTTATTCCAAATTTTTTCTCCTTCTTCCTGAGCTCCACTTCTCCCCAATCTCCGCAGCAGACAAACTGACACTCCCCGCTATATCCTCAACTCCATCTCCCCCCTCCGCAATCGCCCAACTCATGTAAGTTTGCCTGAAGCCACTGATGACGAAACCGTCGTTAAAAATTTAAAAACTACCTGAAGTCATGCACAAAATCTCGGCTTGAGGCAATCAATTACAGTCAGCGATTTTATTCAATATTTTGCACGTCAGTAAGCATGAAACCACTAAGAATTGTTCAGTGGACAGGGAACCACTCCGCAATGTCGTTCCGCTTACACGTTGTGGCGGTGACGATGGAGATGAGGCTGATCTCGCCGGTACGTCTTCTTCCCACAGTGCCGTTCCAGAACGATAATATAAAGTCTTTTTCCTGTGTCTTTCACCATCCACTCCCTTCTCGTAGGTCCCGCTTTCGGCGGCCACGGAAGATTGAAGCGCGCGGAGAAAATCCTGCCACTACTTCCAATAGTGACAAAAGCTAAATTATATAAAAGACTGGCAGATGCCGTCTGTTCTCAAAGGGCGTGTTTCCGTTTTACCTTTGTTTCTTTTATTATTTGTTTGCTTAAGAATATGATTTTCGATCATTCTGATTTTGCTGCCAAGCGAGGAGGAGGAAAAAAAGGCGGGTAGTGCTTACTTCGCCGTCGACGTTCATTGAACATTAACTGCAGCTGCAGCATTGCGTTTTG
Organism: Prismatolaimus dolichurus; assembly: GCA_034691745.1. Lineage (NCBI taxonomy): Eukaryota > Metazoa > Nematoda > Enoplea > Triplonchida > Prismatolaimidae > Prismatolaimus > Prismatolaimus dolichurus. Next base: position 11,103 of record JAQGBB010001879.1, on the reverse strand, counting down.
GTTTCAGGTTAAAGAGATGCAAAACAAGACAGGGATTCAGGAAGTTCAAGGCCTGGTATCGATTGTCGCTCCGATTACGATATGTCCCATCTTTGTGGGCATTATCGTCGTCGCTAGCGTTATATGGTTCAAAAGGAGTTCAAAAGGAAAAAAGCATGAACAGCTTTGCTGATGAAGTTGCGGACGAAATTAAAGATCACATGTTTATCTTCAACGGAGCTCAGCACCCCTACACATCGCTACCGTACTACGTCGAAGACTGCATACCAAGGGAACGCATAAAGGAAAAAGGTCTTATCGGAGGCGGTAAGGTTGGCACATGTCTGCTATCTGTTGACAGTTGCAGTTTGTCGAAGCCCACGTTTGGAATCACTTGGTTGTAGGATAAATGACCAATAAATATGCGCCGCTAAAGTAACCAGAGACACCTTAAAAGGAGTTTATTTATGAAAAATTTGGCCCCACGTTGGAACTGGCAATCTGGGGCGAATGTCAGCAATTGTCGGAAATTTCTGTCGCACTAGAGCAGATTTGCGGTAAATTTAGATGTTTTTTATTTTGAACGCACCGAAGCTAGATGGAAGCTAGTGAAATGTTAACAAGAAGCAAGATGGAAAAAATTTAGAAACCCCGTGGGTCAAGTGGACAAACTTCATCATTCTGCCGGCGAACCCTTCTGTGTCTACGAGGTGCAAAAAGAAAAGAAAAAACATTCTAACTGTTTAGGACAGTTTGGTTTAGCATTTCGAGGGACAGTGGACCTACATGGCGATGGCAAACAATGCTTGGAAGTTGCAATAAAAACTCTAAAAGGTATTTTGTACATGCTTCTTGTAGCCTGCCCACTGGAATAGACGCTCCGTAAAAATCAGAATAACTGTTGCAGTCGACGCAAGTGTAAATGGACTAATAAACGAAGGGAAAATCATGAAAGACTTTGATCATCCTCACGTGCTGAAACTGGTTGGCATCAGTTTTCGCAAATAGGTACCACTGCTAATAATACCCTTTATGGAGAATGGCGACCTTCGGAAGTATCTTCAAAACGGCAAAAATGTGCGGAAACAAACACTTTCGCTTTGCTTTCACCCTTGGGTTACACAGACGACAAAAATTTACAGATCATTCGACGTCGACACTTCTCGAGTTCGCGAGTCACATCGCCGAAGGAATGGAATACATTCACAGCAAGGGAATCACTCATCGCGATCTCGCTTGTCGCAACTGCATGTTCGTTTTCTGAATCTTTCTTATGAAATGTGTCGTTGCGACAGCTTTAAGTAATTTTGAAGGCTTGACGAACGTCTCAGCGTAAAAATTGGAGACTTTGGTCTCAGCCGCGCTACGTGTGATGGCACCTACGTCAGCCGGCAAAACATTTTTCCAGCCAGGTGGACAGCGCCCGAGGGCATGGAGCACTCCGAATACACGAATAAGTCGGACACGGTAGGTCAGTCCTATGCACAACTACATATATGCTTATGATTTCTAACAGCTGCCAGTGTCACAGAATTTTCTGTTAGTTCAAAAGATCGTACAAAATACCTTGAAATCGCAAATTAAAGTATTGCTAAAATTGTCAAAACTTTAGTTGCACATACGAGGAGTCGGTGGGGAGAGCCGTCAACATCACAAGTAAACCGGCAAAAACGAAACGCGTCCTACCGTTGGCACAAAAGTTTGTGGGTTAAAGAGAATATTTTAGAATGCTGTGAAACACCCTAGAGCGCTCTGGAACAGGTAGAACTACGCTTCAACACCTTAAATACGAAATATTCTATGACTTTGGGACTTTGAAACACATCGTTCGAACGATCACTATCTTAACCTCTGAAAAATAACCGCATATGTTCAATTAAATCATAGAGCAATAATTGAAAAAAATTGTAGATGAAATTAACGATAAATGGAAACACATTTTCATTCTTTCAAAATTTTCAAAGCGGAAGCGGTGTTTGATGGCACTTTCTAAGCTGCAGTGCACCTATTCTCCCACAGGGAGAGAAACCGCAACGTGAGGATATTCATTTTCCTGTTTTGCATTTTTAATAGTGGTCTTACGGCGTGGTTCTCTGGGAGCTGATGTCACGATGCAAGGAACCCTACGAAGAGGTAAAACTACACGACGACACTGGAAAAGACGTCTTTATTGAACGATCAATTCGTGACGATGGTCAATTGAAGTTAGCGTTCGCATTTTCTCCTCTGGCTTCGAAGAGAAGTGACAACGCAGGCGCAGACAGTTACGCCGACTCAGAACCATTCAGCAAAAGTTCCAAAACATGGAATGAACAGCTCCTTGAGGAAATCAAGGGCGGATATCGGCTTCAACGCACCAAGTTTTGCCCTCAAATGCTCTACGAAGTTATGTGGAAATGCTGATTGCTAGCGCCAGAAAACAGACCAGATATGACCAGCTTGCGCACACAAGTTGCTAACGTTTTCTCGCATTGTGTCGATCAACGCCCTTTTCGTCAAATGGGTAGCTTGGAATTTATTGAAAATGTCGAAGTTTCGTCTTTCGAACGCAGCTCAGAACGCTTGGAAGCTATCACTGGCAAAGTTGGCGAGCAAACTGCGACACGAAGCAGAATTTGGAAACTGTTTACTGCAGCCAAGAGTATTTGGTAAGCCGGGCCACGACGATGCATATACAACGGTTGAAGATTGAGCCGCGGGCATCCGTTCCCTCGGCGCAGCTAGTTGTAATAGAGCAAAATGTGTCATCGTTAGCTGCGCCGTTAGCTTGTGTAGTCAACGCTCAGGCGACCTCCCCGACTGGCAGGAACGTGGAGAATTGTGAAGCTCTTTGTGACCGTCCACAACTGACGTCAGCACATTTTGAATTTTTAGACCCTCCTCCCCCTTGTCAGCTATCGCCAGTTTTGAAAGCACTCCCCTCCCAGCTGACGTCAGTTTTGGTCCCATCCCCTTTTCCCAACACAGAAGTGTGACTGAAAACTTGGATGAATACCTGCACGCCAGAACCACGAAACGATTACTGAGAAAAATATGAAAGTGTATGTTGGTTTCGTCGTTGTAATTGTCATGTACAGAAAATTCCGGCGGTCAATAAAAAATTTTACAAAAAATATTTTTGCCCCTGGACAATTAGTTTTGTCTAACTTTTTTTTTCTATGCCAAGCACTGTTCTTTCTAACTGACGTCAGCTTTGACCTGACCTTCCCTCCAGCGTGACCAGGTCGGAGAGGGTCAATACTGGGACGCTGACTGGGACATTTACACATAAACATAGGAAAAAACCAAACTGACACCATTTTTGATAGACACTTTTCTACATGGCTGGTGTCCCAAACTGGGACAGTCCCAGTCGAACTGGGACATCTGGTCGTCCTGCTCTACTTTCCATCGTCAGTAATCGTCAACTTTTGCCCGCCACTCCCTCGCTCTAGGTGCTGACATCAGTTGTGTACAGCCCCTTTGTGTGCGCTCTCTGAGTCAGCTAGCCTAGCTTACCTCAGTGTAGCTTACAAATACCTAGTGTTTCTCTGTTCGTTTTTCATTCGTTTCATCATCTCGAATCGACCCTCCGAGCAGGGTGAACAGGTGTCCCAGTTCGACTGCAGGTGTGCAGCAGCAGCAGCAGCAGTTTCGGCGCTAAAATAGGACGTTTGACATGGAACGCGTTTTTGTGAGCAGACTGCTCATTTTTGACAACACTGATTCACAGTGTAGCTACCGTCATCGTGATTTACAAAAACAACAGAAAATGTCTAATTTTCGGGCCATAATATGTGGCCTGACTAATCAGTATATGTGTGTTGAATATTGTAATTCAGAAGTGACGCCACTTTTAGGGAAGGGGATCGAGACGAGAGTGACGAAAAATGACGAGAGGGGAGGGTTGGGGTCGAAAAATTCAAATTTTTTATCTGACGTCATAAGTGCATGGTTCCAGTTTTACTGTATTGCGATTTAGTGACGGACGTTCTACGGCATTCCAGCTTGATTGACGTGTCGCTTTTTAGCGCGATGCTCGACAAGTTTGACGCAGAAGTGGATCGGTACATGTGCAAGTGCAATCAGACTTCCGCCAAACCAAAGTCCTAAATATAAGAGAACCAAATTCACACTTCATTATCGCTTCAACACCTCACTGGAATATATTGTACGGACAAGCCGGTTAAAATCAGTTGTTTTTGTTTTGTTTTATTGTTAATTTCGGCTTTGGCTAAAGTCGACAGCCGTTGACAGGCATGCGATAAAATCGTTGAAAAAAATGCTATGAGTACGTCCTCGCGAGATAATGAACCGTCGACTGACTATACGACGTTGCTATTAGCGCAAGTTTTAAACAACTGAGGTCGCAGGAAATATTGACGCATGAGAATAATTTAAAAAATGACGGGCAAAAACAAATTTATCTGTCGGTTTTGTTTGTTTTTTAAGCCGAAAATAGGTTCATTTTCTCTAAAAAAAAAAACAAATTTTTTCGGCTTAGTTTTTGGCGTCAAAAAAGCAGACTTTCCCATTTTCTTCGGTTGGGTCCGGTACTTCGTATTTGTACCGCACCCATGATGCCTCCGAAGCTTGCAAGAAATGCCGAGAAGTCCATCACCAGGTACTCAACCATCGACGGGTAGACGAAGCGGCTCTGATATAGCCATAGAAAGACACCGCCGCCATTTTGCGTGCTCTGTGATCCAACCTTATAGTCGTAGGAAACCGTTTGGCACGGCGGCATCGTGCACACCTGGAGCAGGCATGCGTCCCACCAGGTCACGTTGAATTGAGTCGCGTTCCAGAAATCCCAAACCTGCACCGCTGTGTAGGTCGCCGTACAGATCGGCGTCGACGCCGGCTTAGAGTACATGATTTCTCGTGCGGCCAGCGGAAAACAACCGTCTGCCGCGAGCCTCTTTGCGACCAAGCACTCCATCGCACAGCTCGACTGACTTTGCGCCGAACACAGCTTGCTGCTCCGATTGAGCGCCTGGAAGCGTGTCGTCATCTCAATCCACATTCCGTTCTGGTTGTCGACGTTCATGAACTCCTGCGCGTCGACGGCGTGATAATCGAGAATGCCCTGCGTGCCGTGCAAGTCAAGGATCAACGCAATCTGCTGTTTCTGCCAGGTTGTAAGTGCGTTCGGGTTGGCCCAGCTGTCGACGAGGAGCGATGCACGTTCGACATGCGCCGCGTTCATGATGAGATAGTCTTGTGGGTTCGCATAGATGGCTGTAACATCATTTTGGAGGCTAAAACAGAGCGTATCGGTGTAACGCGTGGGGCTGAAGCCAAACCAGATGAGCTGCGACGACGAGCAGACGTCGATGCAGTAGTCGGGATTTTCCGTTTGATACGAAAATGTGCAGTTTCCGTAGGCCGGATCCTGCATTTGCTTGCAGAGATAGCGCCCCGTTTGCTCGACCAGAGTTGTTAGAGTATATCCGCGTGACTCAAAAAATGACATCGCTAACGTCACACCACGCTGTGAATGGTTGTTGGGCTGTACCATGGGTATGATTCCGAGGTCGTAGTCGACGATTGCGGCGAGACCGAGGTAGGTTAATTTCAGCACAATGTCAAAGCCAGGATCGCCAATCGGCAGACCGGATAAAGGAACGAGCTTGGCGGATGTATTGTCACTCGATTGCACTTCAGCGGCTAGTCTCGACAAACTATGATTGAATGCGGTTTCGTTGAAGTTGGCGTCGATTGCCGATTTTAGAATTTGACGATCGATTTCGATACACGCAACGGCATCGCTAAGGTTCAGGGCGAAGTCGCGCTCCATTTCGACGGAGACCGACGTTGCGCCCGATTGGTAGGCGAGCACGAGGTTGACAGTGTCGTTGATCGAGAAGCCGATGCAGACAACGAGGACGATCGTCCAGAAGACGCCGTTGAGGAGACTGCTGCGAGTCGCGATGTAGCTACAGCCATGGATCGGCGACACTTCGGTGAGTTTCTGCGTAGACGACTGAAAGTAGCCCACCATTTTTAGCGGCAGCCCGTTGTTGCTGCTCACTTGATTGAATTGTTTGTAGCCTATTTGCTGAAGTGCGGCATTGCCCGAAACCCGTTGCCTCATCAATCAATTATATTAGTCCCAAGTGGCCTTGCTTCTGCTGCACGCAAGTTTTGATCTGCATGTTGGACAAATCAGTCACCCATTCGTTACAGACGTGACTCTAGCTTGATAAACGCACAAAAGCCTCAGTGGGGCTTGGTTTGGTCTTCACTCATCTGGAACTATTGTAAAAACGCTTGAACTTACGCAAACAGCTTCCAATATAAATAGGCCGTCTCGGCATCCAGCCAAATAGTTCTTTTCAAATAGCGCAACAAAAAGGCGAAAGATACGCTCCATTAATTCACGGACGAGCGTACGCTACGTTTAGCGAGCGCATTCTTGGTCAAATGCAAGTCTAAGACATCAAGTTCGTAATTGGCGCTATCAAAAAGCTAAAGGTAAAAATGCAAAAATGCGTCAAAATACATCAAAGTTTGAACCGTGCACTTTTCAGCTAAGCATAACAGCTGTTAAAAATCAGTGCATCACGTGGTCAAGCAAGTGTAGATTCATAATCTGCGGCATCTAAGACCCCAGACAGAGACCATTGGCCAATATCCAGTATTCAAGAATCACCATGCGCGCTGCATTTTCTATTGTGGAACAACGGGTCGGGTATACTTTGTTCTCCAAATATTTGACCCAAAGCGCCAACGGTGATTAATTTCTTACAAGTGTCATACTGAATATCAATGTACCTGTAGGTGAAGTTTGGTAGTTGTTCAAATCAAGTTCAAACATGCGAGCGCTATCGTCCTTACGCAGGAACCAGAACCGCAACCGGTAAAGTTTTCGGAACCACCGTTCGTTACGTTATTGTCGCTCCGCCGTGGTCGGTCGTCATGCAGCTGCTAGGCTGCTTTCTCTCCAACTTCGTGTTCGTCGCGAGAACGACGTCGCTACGAGAATCGTTTGCGAGCGTGCTCGGTTGTGCGACGAAAGCTCACGCGGGCGCATAGCGCTGCAAGGCTTCTTCGATGGTGAGCACAAACGCGGGAAGCTTTCGGCGCTTTCTCGCAACCGGCGGTGGCATCATTAAAAATAACCAAAGTCGACTGTTGAAATTGTAGCCTATATCGAACAGTTCATGAACTAGACCTAATTGTGAGTTCAATGACACGACGGTAAAAATATATTTTTACGCACAGTATCAATGTAGACGATCGTGTAACTCAGATACTCGTAGTTAGAAACTGAGCAACGATTATGGCAACAAAAATTGCAAACAGCGCAACCAGAATTTCTACAGAAGGTTACGGTATCTATCCGACTCTAATTTCTAACTACCTTTCTTTATCGTGTGGTTTTCACAGCAGTCACCGCTTTGATCGCGCCGCTATAATACTAGCATTAGCGCAGATCTCTTTTGCCTGCTTTCAAGCTACATGCTGTTGACCAGTCGCTGTCGCCTTCTTCTTGGCCCCCTTTGGCGCCACCGCAACCCTACACTTCAGCACATGCCAGAGATTTGCCCTAATCTTCGGCATCAAAAACAGGTAAACAAAACCGTTGAAGAAATGCGCCAACGGCCACGCAAACGTGGTCGTCCAATACCACACCCACTTCCCGTAAACTAGGCCCGAGACGCAGTGAAAAAGAAAGATCAAAAGCACGAACACAAAACAGCTAATGCACGACTGCGCGAGAAACGCGTTCTCGCTTTTCTGCCGTTCTAGCTCAAACGGCGTAAGCGTAACGTGCAGCGCCGAGTGAGCGATCTTCTTGTTCTTCCTACGTAACTTCAGATAGGTGACGATAGAAAGAACGCTCTGAACGCTCAGGATTACGGTATGCGGCACTACGTCGAAGTAGAGGCTCATAAAGCTGCCGCACAGCGTCGACGGATAATACCAGGTGTAGCTAGTAACCAAGAACGCGAATCCGCAGTCAGGAACGCCGTAGGCGATTCCCATACCGATCGCGACGGCCCAGCAGGCGCCAATCTGCATGTAGAGCCGACGCGGCTCGTACATGTCGTTGAACTTGAGCGGGAGAAAGACGGCGACGAATCGATTGACGGCCATCATCAGCGCGGTGTAGTCGCTCGCGAAGAAGCCGGTGAGCGCCATCGCGACCGCGGTGCCCATCAGAATGGGCTCCGTTGACCAGTAGATCGACTGGGAGTAGAGCAGGGGGCCGACGACGATCAGATGCGGGACGAGCACGAGCGTGTCGGAGAAGGCGAGACTGAGAAAGATCTTCGTGAACACTTGCTTTCGGGCCGACTTCTGGCGCAGGCTGCACACGATGGCGGTGATGTTAGCGGCTAGCCCTACGGCGCTGATGAGCAGGATGAATGTTCCGGCGATCGCGTTCTCGGCGGGACTATTTGGTGACGCTGGCGCTGCGGTGCCAGATTCTAAAGGAAAAGGAGTCGGTTACCTTTGACGGATAAGTTTCTTCAAAGTCGGTTTGCCAACGATTTTTTCAACGCTTCGTTGCGCGTTCGAATGTGAAAATATAGGGAACAAGTAGACCGGCGAAGCCAGAAGCGCATTTTGCCTTTTGACAAAAAACATGCGCACAAAAGTTCAACCTCATGCCATTGGCTAGTTTTTATTTACCATTGGCAAGTTGACGTCTAGCAATGGCGAGTTGCTCACAGCGTCCGCTAGCTTTTATTGGCTGGAGGATAGGGGACCCGGGGGTTAGTGATTATTTTCGGTTTGACTAGTTATCTAGCTTTTGCTTCCGCGCTGCGCGTTACGGGCAGGTCGACACAAAAAGCCACGCTTTTCGAAACTATTTTCATTTTTTCCTATGGATTTAGCCGTTTGAAATTTATGGGACTAAACGACTTTCAAACAAACTGCCAAAGGTAGCTGAATTGGAGAAGATATTTGGGACTGTTTATTCCAAATTTGTTTCGTAATGCTACAAACAACCAATCTGTGTCGCATACCTGTGCTGCCATCGAATGCTGCCGATATCATTTGCGACTTTGTGCTCACTGCTTGCAGGTACGCGGTCGAATTGAGCGCACCGATATCACTCAGGTGCAACAGGAAAAGCAAGATTAGAACGACGCAGTCGTTAGCCATACTGTGAAAAACTGAGTTGATTTTCGCGCACAAAACTTGTGATCTGAGATCCCGGTCGCTGCAGCGCTGCCGTCGCGAAGACCACCACCTCACTATGAAAGGGTAGCCTAGTACGGAGCGTCTGTTCGGTTGCGTCTACCGCGAGTCGCAGTTTTGCAGTAGGTCAACAGCGACGATATTCTAAAGCTAATTAGCTTCGGCGTCTTAAACGATTAGTCAGTGTCGCTGCATAAAAACAAAAGGCAATCTGCTCGTTTTATCAATCCCGATAGAATGCCTTCTGAAGTAAGCTAGCCTTTAGTGAGCAGCTGTCTTAGCTTCGGTATCGTAAACGATTAGTTAGTGTAGCTGCTGAAAACAAGAGGCGATTCTAGCTCTGTCAAGCCTCATAGAATGACTTCTAAAATAATCTAGCCATTAGTAAGCAGGTGCTTTCGCCGATCAGACAAACAAAACGACGAAGTAGGAGTTGTCCACGTCTCGTCAGGCTCGCACCCATCCCAATATCTTTCTTGGATATAGGACGTCCAATGACGTACAACTTTGCGGTGAGGTTGCTTCAAAAGCTGTCGATGTTTAAACACGAACTCCAGTCAACTAATTCTAGCGTGGAAGCGTATAAGACAGTTATAGCTCTATCATTTTACCGTATTTTTCCACTCATAGCCCCAGGGCTAAACATGATTTTGGCCATTTTACGCAAAGAACATTTTTTCCTAATTTATCCCTCCCCAGTGCCACTTACAGGCCCACGGGGCTACAAGTGATACTGAGAGCTTCGAAATATCCACAAGAATATACACCAACGATCAAGCAGTTGCATACAAATCGGACGAATCGGAGGCTGAGCGTAAAATTATAGACGTGCTGGTTCACAATTGTTTCGCCGACCTCAATGTTGTGCGATTGTGACCACAAAAGTGAAGATCACTGAGAAAAAAAAATTGCGTTGATTTGAAGGGCAAAAAACTTTTTTCCAAATTTAGCCCCCTGCCCGTGTCATTTATAGCCCCCGGGGGCTATTTCGAGGGGAGCTGAAAGTGTAAAGTACGGTACCTACAATATTTGGTTGAAAACGTGAAATTTCGGGAAATAGTATCATTTCGGAACGCACCAGAAAACGAAAAAAATTCTGAATAGTTTCGATTCGAGATAACGTTTAAAAAAGGAAAAATAAAAATAGTTTTCTCTGGCGCGGTCGGAAAGGGAGAAAACGAAAGGTGTATTCTTCCGAGGTCGGAAAACGGAAACAGAAAGCAACAGTTTCAACACTGTATCGCAATCTCATTGAACAATCCTACTGCCGTGACGTCACTTTTGAAGGGGAAGGGATCGGGGGAAAATTGACGAAAATGACCGAGAGGGGGGCTCAGAAAATTTAATTTTTTTATGTGACGTCATATATGAATGGCCCCTATAGATAGTGCAACACCTTTTGGGACCTTGCAGTTGAAAAAGTATAGTTCTGCTCACTATAAGCCGTAGCATATTTGAAGTTGAAAAACTTATTCAAAATACCTTGCCAATGGTAGAAGTAAATTAACGTTCGCGCTTTACATGAATAGCTTTCCGCGTCAGCAAACGATGAAAATACGCCCATCACGTTCGCGACAGCGCTAGGGACGATTCTGTGGCGCCCCCATGCCACCACGCGATGGAAGCCTTTCTCACGGCTGTTTTTCCGTTTCCCTGAGCCACTACGAAGCAGAGATATTACAAAAATGTGAATCTTTCACGTGACGGCCGGAACTGAAACCCCCGGACCCGGATCTCCGCATATTAGCCCTGCGCTCTAATCTTTGCCAGTTTGCTGGGCCCAAGCTAGAAGCAACGCTTACCTAAATTTTACAGTTTCAAGTGTAACCGCAAGATTTCGACGACATATTCTATGATTACTCGCGTGTACGTAGTACGAACAAAGACCAAGAAAAACGTAAAGGCTTTTTTCATTTCACAGCGGCGCCGATAGCGCTTTGTCCAGCGGGGGAGCGGCGAGAAAAAATTTAACGTGTGCAAAAAATGCGC
>JAQGBB010001878.1:0-12250 GCA_034691745.1 Prismatolaimus dolichurus | reverse complement strand
TATGGGAGTCTAGACGCGCAGCAACGCTAGAATATTGAGAGATAATAAGGAAAATCTTTTTTGGAAAAAAAGGAAGTTGACCGGGAAGGATACCTGGCCAGGTACTCCTTTCTCCTGGGGCTGTCTCTCTGGCCCCTGCAGGGCTGCGGATGGACCAATGTTCAGAAGCGGCCATTTTTTTGTACGCCGTCATCGGTCGCGACGATGATGGCAATAAAGAACAAGAAAAGTTGTAAAAATTTCCTATCACGATTTTGTAATGAAATTGCTCTGCGACAATCTGTAAATGACTGAAGGAATTTTTGAATTTTCGTCGACGGTCGCACAACGGCAGTGGTCGTGCAAGCCGCTTGGCTCGGAGGAAAGTTGGAAAAAATTATTAATAATAATAATAAAATTTCCGGAAATTTCTGACCATTGAAAATAATTTCGGAAAATTAGTAAAATCTAAATTCCAAGAATAAGAAACTACAGTTTTCGCAAAGCTAGCTTTCTGAAAATAATAACGAAAATTTGAAAGCAGGTGCTTGAGTTGAGTTGAAAATTTGAAAGCTTGCAACAGAAAAATCCGGCAAGCTTCCTGCTATGATTCAAACTTGCACGCGTCACAAAGGCAGACAAGCTAGCTAGCTGCAGATTTTGTTGCCATGGCGCGAAAACCCATGCATCTGCGGCTTTAGCTGCGGCTGGTGAGCAAGCATTCCGACGGAGCTAGACGAGAGCCAGTGAATATTCAAACAAGGGCTCATCGATGAAAGGCTCCTTGGACGTCCTGGGCTGTCAGCTCTCGGCTGCCCAGCAGGGCTGTCGACGGGCTAAAGTCCCGAAGTGGCCAATTTTTATACGTCTCATTGATCGTGACAATGAGATGATGAAAATTGTACGAATTTTTCACATCACGTAGAACATCAGTAAAGTTCAGCGCGTAATTAATTATTATACCACACTTTTTGCTTCGAGACAGCTGCCACGCGGGCGAAAAGCAAGGTGGCTTCTTTTCTTCCATCGTCTGGTGAAAGACAAGGGATCTTATGTTTCAGCGCCAATTTTAAGGAAGCGCCGTAGGGAGGGCAGTTCAAGAGGCTCCTCACAGCTTCAAGAGGCTAATAGCTCGAACCATTTCGTCAGCCGAATAGCACGCTTGGACGTCTCGGCTACCCTGCTGGGCCGCGGAAAGACGAAGGTCTCGAAGCGGACGATTTTTGCGCGCCACCTCGCTCCGGACGATGAGGGCGATCGTAGACGACAAACGTCGTGCGCCAGCCGTGCCGAAAAAGAGTGCGGCAGGCACAGTGGCGAAAACCCGCGCGAGTTGAGTTTCAGAGCGGGCTCAAAGAACAAGTGTAAAACGGAGACCAACTGGAGGGCTGTCTTCAGGATCCGCCGGAGTCAAATAGATCTAAACGTGGCACGATGACGAGACGCTCTCTGCTACCCTGCAGGGCCGTGGAAAGACCAACGTCTTGAAGCGGACGATTTTTAAAGGCCTCATCGAACTCGAGCGATGCAGGCAGTAATCAAGTCGGAAACGGATGGACGGCACGATTGAATGGAGAGGCAAATTTGCGTTCGAGCTTGTCGCTTTGGCGTGTGAAATTCGATATGGCTAGACAGCGTGGCTATTGTAAAGATGAGCGACAGCGCTGCGTTGCTTGTATTTGCAGAGCTAGTAAGAACTAAAGCGCTATCGATTGGACAACGATAGATCAAACGAATCAAAGTATATAATGGAGGAAACCGTGCCATTGCGAGGGAGCCTCCAGTCTGCACGATAAGAAGAAACTAAGAGTACAAGGATAGAAATTAACGACGTTAGAAATTACAGCAAAGTTACAAAAATACTTTTGTAAGATACCAGGAAACAAAAGAGCATTTTGTGTTGGATTAAGAGCATCCGATAAACTTGTAAAACTGGAATCGGCAAAACCGAAAAAGCATCCTGCACGGCAACAAAAATATAGTACAGAAAATTTTGTGTCGTTTGGAACACCATGGAACACTCTAGAACACCCTGGAACAAAAACTGTTCCACTACCTGAATGTATGAATTTTTAATGGGGAGGATGCCCGAGGTGCGGGATAGGGGGAGATAGAGAGGGGATAGCCACGAGCGACCACTCAGCTATCCTTTTTACTCCGCTTCGCTACCTGCAGGATGCAAAAATCAAAAAGAATTGAAAAAATTTGTTTAAAAAAAATGAAAATAAACTGGGTACGTTTCAAAGCATGTGCAATTGGTACAATTAAAATACATGTAATTATGAAAATAAAAATTAAATAAAAGCTACTAAAATATCAGAAATATCAAATTATCAAGTATGAAATTTAGAAATATTATAACTCTAGAAATATAATACAAAAATATAGAAAGGCTACAAATTTAAAAAAGAGCAGAAAGTCCAAAGTACAAACTGAAAATAAATAAAAAAGTTTCCATAATAAGCCACTCCAACAAACCAGCAACCAGGTTTCCGAGAAAAAAGCTTTTCAGTAAAATTATGTCGGCTTTTCTACTGTCTAGCCGTCATCAAAACAAGTCCGCCATTTTGCATCGATCCACAACGACACAAAAGCGTAAGAGGATAAAGTTATACCCAGCGCCTGGGTCACGCTAAACCGCCGAAAACGTGCGACTCTATTCACAGCAAACTTTTTGCCGAGCGAGGGTGTCGGATTGAGGATGTACTCCGTCGCGACAAATAGAGCCGCACGTGAACGACTATTGCGTCGTCGTTTCACACCAGATCGCTCGAGTTGATGTCGTCCACTGAAAGGCGACCTCGATTTTTTAACGAGCCGACCCTCCATCAGAGCTCTCTATTTGCAAACATTTTCGGAGAGAGGGTAGTAAATTTTTGAACAAAAATTTTTGTCACAAACCACACGAACTCCTCTGTCAACAGTGCAATATAACTTCGACGAGGAGATCCTCTCTCGGCGACTGGTGCTGCAGCAGACGCAGCGCAATCGCCAGCAAGAATGTTTGTGTAAATAATACCAACAAATTTCCACGCGACTGAACACTCGGGCGCGAAGCGAAAACGTGTGCAACATCCACGTCGCGAGCGGGTGGTTTTTAGCTGGAACAAACACGTTGCAGAGGAAGATGTGATTCTCCTAGTGCCACCACCAGGGGATCAGATGGTGGAGATTTAGTCGAGAGATGCACAAAAAGTGTACACTGCAAACTGCTTCTTCCTTCCTTCCGAGACCAGGATCCTGGAGGTGGATGCGGAAAAGTAGTTCTGCGCATCCATCGTTCAACGACGACCAATCGAAAGCAAAATGTGTCTGCTTTCAACCAGGGAGGGTTTGCAGGGAGATGACGCGACTCACGATCTTAATGAATACGATTACCGAAACTGTTTTTACGACAATCGTAGCTTATTCCAAGAGAAAATCGAAGCTGACGAAGACGCTTGTTGAGAGAATATCCCATCATCGCGGCCGTTCGATAACGAGTGACAGAAATTGGCCACTTCGGAACGTTGATTCCTCAGCGACCCTGCTGGTGCAGCTTGGGTAAGCGCATTCGCCAGGCCGAGATACACATCCAGACTTAAAGAAGGTTGTCCATATAACTGTCCATACAACAACAGTCCCGACTCGCCTCGACGACAACCGCAGGCGCATCTACGGGTTTTCGGCAAACGTTTTGACGGCGTTTGTAGCTCACCTTGCCGCAGTAGCTCTGTTGCAAATTTTGTCGTAAATCCACTTGCAATTTTATTTTTTTTCGCGTCTTTTTGTGCTATAAGAATACAATGACCGCGCCCTATATTTCTGCCAATCAGTCGATGCATGAATGGGCGCAGCCATGTTGCGCGCGTGGTTTACTTGCTTACATTGCTCGAATTCTTATAGCACATAGTATCGCTACGCTAGGTTTTGAATTAGTATTATAGGGTAATTTAGAATTATGATTCTAGGTAAATTGTAATGGGTATTCGTCGCAATCGTTCGCGGTTGTTTATTCAGTACAAGCGCCTCGTCTCACTGTCTCGTCTCGGCTCTTCTTTCGGACATCGAAAAAAGCTACAACGAATATGGTTTTACAAACTATGCGAATGGGACGTGACAGCTCACACGTATTTTTTAAACTTTTATATGTATAACTGATAGGCGTCGCTTTAGCTTCGCCGTAGCTTATTTCGCCCCGCCGACGAACCGCCCTCCTCCCGATTGGTCAGTTTGAGTCGTACCTAGCTAGTTTATAATAGCTTGTCTTTGTCGTTATCAAGAGAGAGTCAGCTGGGAGAGTTGACTACCGCCTAGCTTTTGTCTCCCCAGTTTACCCGTGGTCTCTCGTCTGTTTTGTATAGTGTAGCTACGTTTGTTGTTCGTTGTCCTGTAAAAAGAAGATATGCTTAATTGTCGAAGCTTCGTGTTTGCATCAGCTTACCCGAGACATCGGTAAGCTACCGTAACCCGTAATATTCGGATGGAACCGGATTACGATGCGCATAGAAACTCATGGCCATTTGAGGTAAGAATGCCGGGAGCGTCGGTCCAGGAGTAGACCTGACAAACCCGCAACAGTTTGGTTTTATGTGAACCTATAAGCCCTTAAAACAGTACGTAAATGCACAGTAGTCGTTTGACAGTCGTCTTGAGTAGATGTGGGCGGCACTTGGAGTCCCACGGACAACTAGCTGGCCAGCAGCTAGTGAACCTGAGGACGAATCCCAGTAACGGGGGAAGAATTCCGTTATACCAACAACTAAGAAGCGTTTAAAAAGAAATAATTTTGACAATAACTATCGCGCTGCCCAGAAGTCCACGCCAGTCCGCAAGTTCACATCAAATTGCTCAATCAGGGTGAACACCAAAATAATTACGTGATTTTCGTCACTCTTTAGGGTCACTGACGAAGTCAGTGTCTTTTATGCAAGCGGGCCTGTCTGTCTGTCTGTCTGTCCGTACTTTCGTTCCATAACTCGCGTAATAATCAGTCGGTTCAATCTTTTGCGAGCGCGTACCTAGGCCTAAAAGGACGATTAGGTTCGAAGATCAGTCAAATATTTCGCGCCACGACCAAGTTCTACTGACGCGTCATCGCTTGAGTGTCAGGGGTCGTCCATAAAGGACGTCAAAACAAACCAACGTGTATGTCTGCTGTCAGCGTGCTCAAAACAATTGAAGACGCATTTTTAGACGTCGTATATGGACGAGACTCAAACGAACGGGTTTTTTGTGGGAGGTTGAGGATTCGATTCCCACACGAGCGAAAAACTTTTTTTGTATTTTTTTAAATCTCTATTGGCACACTTTGCGTCAGTGGCCCTCGATGATCGGTACATCGGACTTGTTACCTATTAGAAACCGCTGTGCGTTCAGCTAATCCCTGGTTCCGAAATTTGATGCCAACTTGTTCATTGGCAGCGATTTCCTTGCCCAGTAATAGTTTAATCGAAAGTGAAGAGAAAAATTATTCGATCTAATAGAGGCGTAAAGTCGACATGAAACCATATTCTTTACAACTCTGCATAGTCGCTGCGTTACTGTCCATTTGCCAGTCACGACTTCCTCATCAGAAGGATACTCTCCAGAAAGTGGGCTTATTTAAGGGCGACATCATTCTGCCCGGCGTCCGCAACTACCCAAAGTTCTTCCGACGGTGTGTGTGTGGCCTTTTCCATCCATCCAGTGGTTTAGCTGCACGAATCCCACTCGCGCTCATGCCTCTCTGCAATCTCCTCCCATTCTCTAAATGGCTGTAAAATCTGACAGCTCGTAAAACTGCTTTTTGGTGGATGCATGCGTCCCTCCCTACACAAAGAACTACATGCCTGCATCACATTCGGTGTTCTTCGACTGGTCAACCTCAGTGACACATACAGACCAATGGTAGGTGATTCGGGCGGAGGGCGAAGCCTTCGAACAAACATTAGTTTTTTCGTATTTTTCCAGTTTTTTTGCCACAGCAGTACGCAGACAAATCGTGACCTGTGTCTCTAGTGCTCCAAAAACGTCTGTGCTCGTGTTTTTTTGTAAAAAGGCAGGATGCACTTCCGACTTTGTCGGTGTACTTATTAAAAATATTACCTGTATCAAAAGCGTGACGTCTACTCTCTACTGCTATATGACGACCTGTAAGTTGGCATAGGGATCGGCACCTCCGATTTGTTCTTCATATTTCCCGTCGTCTTATCTCATAGATTTTCTTCTCCGCGGCTATCTTCTTTCTAGTGAGAGACCTTTGAAGACGAATCAAAGCGCTGTTATGCGTCAGTTTTTTGGACCTCGCCTCGGTAGCACCTTAGTCGCTGCTGGATTTGGTACCGCGCCAAGCAGTGTGACTGGCTAGCTATTTTCGCTCTCACCAATGCTGCGTATGTACCCTACTGGAGCCAGCCGGCCAGCCAGCAAGAGGTATTTTGTTGCGATTCAATGGAAGCTTGCTGCTAGTAGCACGGAAGCATAGGGCACACTCAGCTGCACCGGCGAAACCAGCGGACAGAGGTTAAAAGTGGTCAGCAGTAGCACAGCAACTGCTTGCTTCTCACATCTCACTCTTGGTTTGTGCGCACGTATACATAGATTGGCGTTCGACATTTGCTGGTTAGTTTCAAAATTCAATGCATAGTTCTGCTGATCGAGTTCGTTCAGCTGTCTATACACTGCGCATTTTGATGCTTTTTCGAAGACCTACTTATTAAATAACATCCATTTTCCAACTACTGTGAGTCGACAACATCATCGCGAAAGCTAATCTATGATATAAACCGCACCTGCGTGTCTCCATTAAAAAGCCTTATTTTTTAGAATATGGGTAATTATGCAAATAAACGACGAATTTCGCATCTGGATCGAAGATGAGGAACAGCAACCTCGGCGACATGAGGATCATTTGAGCGGCACAATAACTGATCTCGACGGCGTGTGTCTGCGTGAGGTGTTTTCATATATGTCGCTGGTAGACTGTCTACCATTCGAAAGTGTCCACAAAAGGTCAGTGGGCTGTGTTACCCAAAGGGCTCGCACAAGTTTTGAAGCAGGAGATACAAAGAAGACCACGATTTATCTATGCCTAATACTGTAATCAAACCCAGGGTACCACAAGGCACCCTCTGGGTACCACAAACGCTACAAAGTATCCACTTGGTACCGGCGTCGTCTTCAACGCTTGGCTTAATTCCCCGATAAGATCTCGGTTTAGACTGCAAATTTCAAAGCTTCTAGTGGTAGGGCATCTGCTTGTAGTACGCAAAACGCCTCAGGTTCGACTCCCGAGTGGAAAGCCAAGAATACGGGGATGAGACATAGGCTGGGAAAAGAGATAATTTGACAACTGTGCTTCGCTGCTTATCGTAATGTTTATACCAGAGATGGGCGATCCCTGGACCAGGGCCACATATGGCCTCCTCGGGTTTGAAGTGGCTTCGTCAAGTTCAGAAAGCCTTTTGTTAAATTTCTCCGAAATACCTCCTCCGATTTGATTTTTTGAGCTGGATCAAAAAATTTCGTCTCGTGAATAATATATTTGACTATTCATTATCTGAGATTGTTTACGTTATCCAAAAGGATAGTTGTTGGACAAAAGCGAGTTTAAGCAGGACACGCTCCAGGAGGCCGTTTTCAACGCAGCATTGTAGAACGGTCGTAAGACGCACCCAAAACCGAAGACCGCTAGTCGATTTGAGCTCCCTATCACTTTCTATGAATTTTGGAAATTTCGATTTTTACATGGGAGGCTAAAAAAATGACACTTTTTCGCGTTCCAAAATTTGTTTAAGAACCCCGTTTCAGGGCTGATTTGTACGAATTTCGTTAGCGCAATACATTTCACAAATTTAGAAAATAGAATCATCACGCCGCTCACGCTGCAGTCGTTTAAATGAAGCTGATTCATGGTTTTTGATGTAAATCCCGAATTCACTTGTTGGCGTCGGCGTCTGTACGTACCTGTTCAAGCTCAAATTTGCATTCTAGTATGTCACATCCTCGGTCATGATTCGGTGAAAATGTCGGCTGATCATTATGCCTCTGTCGTAATGTAGAAAGGTTTCAAATTGTTGCATACATTAGCCAAGATTACGTCTCAAATCCACTTGTTGACATCGGCGCTGTTGTTGTAGTTGAAATTTGTACTTCAGTAAGCTACCTACTGGATGTACTGGACGTAGGGTATTGTACTGTACTGGCGCTAATTTACGAATGGCGATATCGTATGTCTACATGTGTATTCCGCAACCCCCTATGTTCACGTGCGAAGCATGACGGTACCTTCGCGCATTAGTTTAGGTGGCAAACGTTAATGTTCGAGAAAAGGACTTCCGTCTCCACGAACGACCTACTCTGCTCGTTGGGGCATGACACGATAAGCGACTGCTTTCCGTATGTCTTGAACAAGACTGCATCAAGTTTAAAGTGTATCTTCTTCGACGCAGTCGACACGGCAATTGACGAAAAACTCATCGATGCCGTTATCAGCAACGTGCCCAAGCTGAAGGTAGCACTTTTCATGAACGCTTCTTTCGATCCGCCGACGCTGCGTCGCTTGGGCGATTTGGCCAACTTAAAGTCACTTTGCTTTCGCGAATGCATTGCAAGGTCGAGCAGCATTTCCATTTTCAGCAGGTTCGTCGTTACAGATTTCTTCCTCAAACTGTGAGGCCCTTGCTTGTTATTAGCCCTTTTTGAGAGTAGCACCTTCTTGACTCACTTGGTCAGCACCAGGGATGAGCGGACCCGGACAACCTGGACAAGTGTCCAGGGGGCCAAAACGTGGACAAAGACCCAACAAACGTTTTCAAATTTCTTTGGAAACGCAACTCAGTTTTGATCAAACGCAGCAGTAAATGCGCAAATAAACTTCGGCAACTTGCCAGTGAATGCGTTATGAACTGGTGATTCCAGGAACACAAAAGATTCTTAGTGAAACCGCTAGAATAAGCGAAAAACAATTTCTGATGGAATTTCGATTCTGAAACTTGGACAAACTTGGACAACCTGTACATGAACACAAACTTGGGCAACCTGCACAGGTGTCCAGGTTGGCCAAACTTGGACACGATCCAACCCTAATCAACATAATCACGGGGCCTTTTCGGAGGCTAGACGCGGTTGGCGAATGCGTCTCTTACGTTGGCGACGCTTCGCCCTCGAACTCTGTCGACGATTTTCGATGCAGGGGTGTGCAAATGCAGGCTGAAGTGCAACCAGTCAAAGAGGCTTTCCATAAAGGACGTCCACACAAAATTTGTATTTTTGAATGCCCATGTTCGCGAAAGCCGCCTGTCGCCATGTATTAAAATTAACGTACTGTCCCCGGAGCCCGAACTTTCTCTCCCCCATAAGGCCGGACGTTCTTTGTGAAAGCCCGCAGAGAGACGGCGCCCGTAGGAACCAGGGTCCACCGCAAAGGCCAAAATTTCGTAATCCCAGCTGCCCGAAACACAGAACTAAACTTTTCTTTTGACTGGATCAACCTACATGCAGTCGAAAAATTAATTAATTCGTAGGTATCGAAAAACTAATTATTTCGCGCTAAAATTTTATTGCAAAAAATAAAACTTATTATAAGCAAAAATATTAAAAAAATTTCGCCGACTTTCCAGAGAAGTTAGTGATCATGCAAAGCAAGAATTTAAATTCTTCGACCTCCGCCATGTCAACAAATTTATGCGTTAGGTATATATTATTTTTCACACATGTTGTACATATTGGCCCGAACCCTTTTCTCGTACCCGTTTATTAAATAGTGTATCACCCCTTAAGTCGAATGCTGACAGTTTACCTCGGCTGACATTAAATGAAATTTTCTGGTTCCTCGGAATGTCCGTTGGGGTGACCTGCCTGCGTGTACGTCATGAAGTTCTGGGTGTTTCTGTTACATTTGCATGGCAGCTATTGCACATTTCAGACTTTATTCTCTGCTGCCGCGGCGCCTGTCGTTTAACGACAGTTTTCGTCGTGATTGCGAAGCGGCACTCAAGATGTCGTTGTTTCGCCTAACAACATTGCGCTACTTTTATGCCGATGAAGTTGAGTTCTGCAGCTCCCTCGATTCATTCACACAAATCAGCTCTCCTCTGTTACGCTTTGCCTTGCGCGCTCCTATAACAGCACCTCGACAGACCATTACGCCGACCGCTCTTTTGCAATTTCTCACATCGCAGAAGGAACTGATCGAGTTTGACTTGTCCAACTTCGACGTGGCGGATAGCCAAGAGTTCGCGTTAGAATTCACAAATAACCGAGATAACGCCAAGTCCGAACTTTGGCAGACGATCAGCAAGATGTGTCCCCTTGTAAATACACTCATTTTAAGTGATATCGCTGATATCGATGTCAGCAGCCTAACATCGCTGCGCAATCTCGTCCAACTCGACTTCTCTGTGAGTGACGACGAATACGCATCTCTTGCAACGCAGTTTACCGACTCGGACGTGATTTCGCTGTGTCACGCATGTCCAAACTTCGTCGAGTTCGACACCTTGGGTCGACAGCGGCTGCTAACCTGCGCCGCTTTCGTTGACGGATTCGGCAAACTCGAGAAGTTGGCTGTCTTCATTCTCGAAAATGGCGCCATCGACGACGCGGCATTCGAAAAGGTTTGCCGGTCGAACGCAAGCTCCCTCAAAACTTTAAAAATCTTTAAGGCGCCACAGCTCACGGTCGCTTCACTTCGTTCGATTGCCAGCTTCTGCTCATCGGTTGAACTCATTTGTATATACGGCGTGGACTGTGGCTTCTCTCTTACTGCGCCTGCTAGCTTACGCTGCTTTATCGAACAATGTCGCGACAATCTTCAGCACCAGCTATTCGTTCAAGTGATAGCCGCGATTGATCCTGCGCGGGACTACGATTGCTTGAAAATACCGGGCCAGAACAGCATTTTTATCAAGTACATCGCCGGCAGAAAAAGTGATGTGCTTAACAGCGGTTTCGTGCATTGGCGTACTGAAGAGTGGGACCAGAATGGATGCGAAGTTGGCTGGCTTCCAGGAAGCGAGGATTTGCGACACTATGTCGAAAAACGAGTTTTCGCTGTCGTTTCCCGGATGCCCTGGTTTCCGAGTCAGCTTTTGGTCAAAAAATTCAGTCCTTTTTGCTTGTTTAATTCCGCCAAGTTTGTCTGATTTGTATGGTTGATTTATATGCTGCGAAACGCGTAACTTAAATCGCGTTGAAAGTCCTAGTTCCTTAATAGTTTCTTGGATATTGTTAAAATGTAGATTTCGAAAAAACTTTTCAAATATTATCCAACTGCTTTACTAAAGTCTATCGTTTGTTGATGGAGCGAATGATAGAAAAGGCTTCAACTGCTCGTAAAATTTTTTGAATAATTTTCTTGTGCTTCGGCCGGTGGTCTGCCCTCTTGGTTGAGTGGTTCGAGTGGGGGGAGGTTCAAGTGTCATCAACGCAAGCGTACCATTTTCAAAATTTGTCTCCAGGTAGCGCCATAGAGTCTAACAATAGGGTCTATTCAATAGCCTTGTCTTGACTGAAGATGCCAATGCAGGAGGCTACAGGTATTTGCTGAACATTGTGTCCAGCTTGCACAATTGTGTTTGAGTGCCACGAATGACGGTAGAAAACAAATGGACCTGCCCGTACCTCAATTCTGGCCAGGCAGGTGTTTCTGGATTTGCGCCCGTCGCCTGTCGTCTA
The DNA here is from genome assembly GCA_034691745.1 of Prismatolaimus dolichurus. Taxonomy (NCBI): domain Eukaryota; kingdom Metazoa; phylum Nematoda; class Enoplea; order Triplonchida; family Prismatolaimidae; genus Prismatolaimus; species Prismatolaimus dolichurus. The sequence goes on along the minus strand of JAQGBB010001878.1, from coordinate 634 downwards.
ATTTTCTCAACTGCAGTATTCTTACTTCCAGCAATATTTACATTTCTTCAAATGTAATATTCTAATTTTTTCAAAGGCAGTATTCTCATGTTTTCAATACCACTGTCCGCGCATGGAAAAACCACATAACTCACGAAGGCGCGTTTTGAGAACAAGTCGGATGACCGATCCTCGAGGGCCACTGACGTTACGGAAACGGTTTTCCGCTTTCAAAAACAGATTTTCGACAATATTTTACTGGCGGAGATACGTTAAACATTGTTCATACCTAAAAAACGTTATTTTTGATATACAAAGTTTTGGTGTTTCGGAACTTTTACTCAACAAAAATTTAGATTTCTTTCACTGAACAGTCAAATCTAAATTTATTATTCTTTCTGGACATTTGCTTCATGGTCTCAAATTTAGATTATTGCTTGCGCAAGCAAATACCACATAACTCAGAAAATGTCGTTTTGAGAAATTGATGCGCCGTGACTGCGCATTTGCAGTTTTGTAACGCAAATCTATTTTCTTCAATGAGAACAAGTCGGAGAATGAGAACAATGAGAACAATGACATTTGCTTGCGCAAGCAATAATCTAAATTTGAGACCATGAAGCAAATGTCCAGAAAGAATAATAAATTTAGATTT
>JAQGBB010001877.1:0-12252 GCA_034691745.1 Prismatolaimus dolichurus | reverse complement strand
CAGCCAATCTTCGCGACGATCTGCTCGTCGGCTGGAATAGCGATAATCCTTGTGGCGATGCTTCTGTACGCGAAGATAGTGATAACGCTTAGACTGCGTCTGGTTAAGTCGAAGAAAAATGGTGAGACAAAGACGATAACTGCATGTAGGAGGAGAACACGTATAAATAAATAACAATAACTTTACGGAAATGGCTATTTCCCGTTGCCTTTTAGGACAAGACGTGAAAATGCTGAAACAATCACTGCAGTATAGTGCCACATTAACAGGATGTATGTTGGTGGCCGCCTACGGAAGCACCGTCCTCACGGGTCAAATATATCTCTTCGTGATAGCAACGCTGAGCTCAGCGGAGCGCACATTCTACCAGCCGTGGACGGTGACAATTCTGATGATGGGGTCGATCGTTACGCGAACGATCTTCATCGTTCGCAACACGCCGATTCGCATGGCGTTCAAGAACATGCTTCTCTGTCGAAGGAACAACAGTGTGAAGGGCTCGATGGGAGCTGGAAGCCAAATTGGGACCAATTTCCACTTGTCCACGTATCCAACGTTTACGAAGGTCACAGGAGGGACTCGTGCTGCTAAATCTCAGCTGGTTCCTGTAGGATAAAAAAATAAGCATTGAAGACATAAAGTGTACACTCTAAAACGAATTTCCTGTGTGAAATTATGCAGCTATTTTATAACAGGGAACGGAGTATATGATGTCACAGATTGTGGTTTCTACGTAACTATAATTCAACTTAGGGGCGATTCATTTATGACGTCACGGTTTTAGGGGAGGGATATGTCAACGAAAATATGACGATTCGTGATGAGAGGAGACGGGGGGAGTCGGGCCAAAAATAATGTCATGTACGCAAAAATGGGAAAGTTTCGGCGCCGAGCGTAGCGAGGTCCGATTTTGGCGATTTCTGCTCATTTTTGATCGGTCATTTCGGTAGCCTTTTCATCCGCAAAAAACTTTTAACACTTTTCTTTTCTACTGCTGCCTAAGTCTAAGCTTTCGTCTCACCCACTAACTAGGCGGGGGGTTGGACGAAAGTGATGTCACTTGGGAGGGGGTCTGAAGAAATGTGACGTTCCGTGACGGAGGGGAGGGAGGGATTCAAAAACGCACTTTTTACGTAACGTCATAAATGAATGGCCCCTTACATACCCCGTGTGTTGTGGATCGAACTGGGTCTTACCACAGCCCGTATATGATTTGTACACGATTGTACCCTACGCCGCGCTTATCATTCTGAGAGGTAGGATTATAGTACTACTACTTTATAGGCCACTATCGCACTTTCATTATTCGTAATCCCGTTCCTCCAGTTTTATTTAGTATGTTGTTTTTAAAATTTTTTAAAATATTTTAAAAACTTCATGGAAGTCGATACTCTTGCCGTTCGTGTCAAACTCTGTTTTAATACAAAGCACATGTTTTCGAGCTTCATTGACGTTAGGTGTGCACACTGTTTGCACCGTTTATCATTTCTGCTTACACGGTACTTTGTTGTACTTAATTTGTCAATAATGGAACATTTCTGTCATTGACGTTTCCTGACAACTCTAATCTCTGTGAAACGTCGACTTCTTAGTTCTTCTTCGCTTTTAATAAGCTGTCGGAGTACAATGGAACAAGTAAATCGGCAAAGCCGAAAAGGCATCCTGCCGTTTGACAAAAAAACACGAGCACATTAGTTTTTGAAGCAAGAGAGAAAAGGAGGCCACGGTTTGTCCATGTACTACGTTTTCCTCGCTCTCTTGCATGTAGAAAAAAATTTTTTGTTTGTTTTTTTGGGAGTCTTCGCCCCCGAAGTCCCTATCATTGGCAAGTTGGTGCTTATCATTGGCAAGCTCCTTTATATATCTGCTAACTTTATCGGCTGGGGGATAAGGGGGATAATCTCAGTTTGACCATATAGCTATCCTTTTTTTCTGCACTGCGCGCTCCAGGCAGGGTGAAAAAACAAGGAAAATGTGCAGTTCGTCATCACGCAGCTGGAGGTCGGCCCGTCCGAAACGGTACTATTGGCAAAACTTAGCTAGAAATTGAAGCGCGAGCGAACCGTCTGAACGAGTTTAAAGCCAAGTTTTATTTGCATTGCACAGGGTTCTGATGGCATCGCTGAGAGTGATACAGTCGACACGACCGGCATGTGCTTGTCGTGTTGCCTGTTTCTGCGTGTGGTTTCTATGCTTTCTTGCTGAACAGATTCTCGTCACCACGCTCCTGCAGATCGAAGTTCGATCCTGGGACTATAGGTTCTGTAAAATTTTTTTGAAACAGAAGGAAACGGAACTGAAGACTGTCTGTGACTCACGTGACGACGTTGACACGGCAGTTCGCCTGCACACACGCCAGCACAGTGCGCAGTGCCGAATCAATAACACTGCTTGTCCTTTCGTCGTTTTCATTGCTTTCGCGCTCTTCTGTTCTTTCATCGATCGCTGTTTCCTAGCCGATAGAGCGCCGGTGCTGTGCGGCGTTATGACGACTGCCTTTTGTGTTCACTGTAATTCTAGTTGAGGCTTCAGTCAGATCTTAGAACAACCGCGGAGCCAGGATTTTTCGACAGGGGAAAGATTCCGGCATCCGGCGGGTTCCTAGGAGAGCGGAGCCCCATCGGGAGTCCTAGGGTCAGAGCCCCCGAGAAACGGGGATCCGGGGGTCTAACCCCCGAAAAAATTCAGAAAAATGCGCATGTGAAAGCGTCTAACTCGCGGCTTAGCTTTTTATTAAAGTTTTCTTTTGGCAAATTTTTGAAAAACACGCGATCTCCGTTACTTTTTGACACTTTTTCGACAATTTCCCCGGACTGACTTTTTGGTAAGGGGTACCTGCTTACCATTTTTCCCATTTCCCCCTTTGGCTCCGCGTATTATCTTACAAAGCACATTTTTGCGCATTCTTCGAGACCTTGGAAAATTCTTTCGAAATTGTCTATCTCACTTGAAAGGATTACAAAATAGTATTTTCCCTCGTGGAAACCGTTGCTGTTCACAGTTTTATTGGGCTATAAAGTTTCGCATGATTTTTACGATTGACGATAAGAGCTCGCTCGGAAAATATTTTTTTTTCTTCAAATAATTTGTTTATGTATTGTTGCTGTTATTATTTATTGTTTTATTTTAGTATAATTGTTTTATATATTATGCTACAGATCTTTTATAAAAGTTGCCCAACATTTCTTTTTAAGATAAAGATGAAAAACGTTGGTCCGATTCGGAAAGAAGTCCGTATGGACTTAGAAAATTTGTGCGAAATTTTTTTGAAAAATTGTCGATGTATATGAAAGTCGACTTTTCTACATTCACTCATATTCACCCTGGACAGTGTTCTGTTTTTGTTTACGCGCGTCTATCGAATGCTTTTGTCACTTGTTGTACGAGGCCTTACATAACTGACGTTAGCTCAAACTTTGAAATTTTGCCTCACCCACCCCCTATTGTCAGTTATCATCGGTTTCAGACCGATCCACACCCTAGCTGACGTGTGTTTCGTCCCTATCCGCCTCCCCATCATCATTCAGCTGCTTCGAAATTTCTGTGATTGTGCCCCAATGCGGGATGAGACAAACGGAAGCAAAATTTTTGGCCCTCCAAACGACCATAGCTTTTGAGGTGTATAAATTAAAGAAAAATTGGAAAAAATTATGAAAACTTCAGTCAAATTTTGGGGCAAATTCACCCGATTGGGGTAAATTTAGGTTAGTGTTTTTCCCCGCCCCACCTCGCTTGACATCAGTTTTTTCGATCCCACCTTCCCACCCCTCGTCAGAATTCGTCAATTTTAGCCCACCCTTCCACCCACCCCTCCAAGTTGACGTCAGTTGTGTACGGCCGCAACCGTCTCTGCTGTGTTTCTCGAGCGTGAACCGATCCGAGTCGGATGTGCTGACGCAGTTACGCTAAGCCCCTCGTGAATGGAGGACACTTGTTTCAATAAGTTTATTTGCTAATTAGCGCCGAGCAAAGGGAGGAAGTTGCATAACGAACCTCTTCTCCTTCGGTTTTTCTTCTCGATCGTCCCCATCGCGTTGACGTCGTCGGCTTGACAAGCACCAGACCCCCTGACTTTTCGTCGTATACAGTAACGGCTTTTAGGGCGAAGTTTGCACGCGCTGCTCGCCGCCAGTGTGTGTATTAGCCGTTTTCGTACGGAGAATATAAAATTTATTTACTTTGATGACCGGAGCGAAGCCGTAAACGGTACTCCGACAGAAATGAGCAAACAACCCGCTCGTCGTCGGTTGGTCCGTCCCAACCCCGATCACAAGCGTGTCGGCGTCACCCGTCGAAGCTTCACCCGCGAGAGAGAGAAGCTGCACGGGCGACTTAGCTTACTTGCCGTGCTCGCCTCGTTTGTTTGCACCGAAGAGCGATTAGAGGAATTTGCCCAAAACGTTTTTTCTCTTCTGTCTTCGCCAGTCTCGTGCGCACTACCGTAATCCGGCCGCCGGAGAGTAGTCACCGTTTTCACTTTTCGGCTCTTCGATGAGTTCAAACTTTTTTCTGCCATTTAGCTTCGCCGCATGATTTAGCATTGAATCGAATCGAAAGCAACAAGCTGGCCCGCTGAAAGCAACAAAAGAGCGAAAGTACGTCTATGCCCGAATGCGTGCGAGAGAGATAGCATTTATGAATGTGTTCCCCCCATTATCTATTTGTATTTATTTGGACATGGACTCGAGGCTGAGCAACTTCCTGATAAATTCTTATCACCCTCGCTCTCTACGGTCGGCACACTCATCCATCCGCGGAGAAAGAGCACGCACGCCATTATCTTAATGATATGCATACAAAAAGCATTTTCTGACCCCGGCCGAGAACGTGCAAAAGCTTTTTCATCGTCCGTCAAAATCGCCACCGCCGTGTCCCAATAAGTTCGCACGATGGCGACGCGAGGTCACGTCATGTCCACTTTCAGTCGCGATGGAGCAAAGCGTCATCACCTCAGCAGAACTTGGCGCCTACGGTGCCGGCTGGCATCCGGACCCGTCTACGGCGTCGGCGTTCGTCTACGGCGCCGCGAAGGCGGCCGCCGATCGCTCCTTCTCGCTCCCGAACGACTACTACACGCGGCTCGAGGCCGACATCGCGATGCGCTCCATCTCGTTCGATCAGCATCAGTCGCGCAGTCAGGAGTCGGGCGTGCCACAGCAGCAGTCGGTCATCGTTCAGCATTCGTCGCAGCCGGAGCGTCAGCAGAGCGAGGAGTCGGAGAAGATCTCCGTCGATGGGGACGGCGAAAGTGTCGGTCAGCAGCCGGCGGAGCGGCCGACCGGTGAGCCCAAGTCGACGCTTGATCGATTCTTCCACGACTCGGCGGTGCGGCAGGCGGCGGCCGACTTCGACGCCAGCGGTGGGGGCCTACGAAACTTCTCCTCGCCGCAAGACATCCTACAGATGTCGGCGGCGGCCGCCGACCTCGGTAACTTCGTCTCGCTGCAGCCCGTCGGCGCGACGGCGTACTCGCAGCTGCTTGACAGCGCCTACGGTCAGCAGCAGGCGGTCTCCTTTCAAGATGCGTACGATGCGGCTGCCGGTGGCTATCTCCTTCATCCGCACATGCACGGGGCGGCGTACGCTGGGGCGCCGCAGGCGTGGCCACCATCGGCGTACGCGTACGCCGGCAGCTATCACTATCCGCCGACTCCGCCACTGCCGTCGCCGGCGGGCGCGCGGTATGTTGGGCAGACGGCGGCCGATGGTCAGTTTGTGCTGCCAAGCACGCAGTACCTCTGGTCGAGCTTGGGCACTGGCGCTGGCGGCGACGCTGGCCAGAACGGGGCGTCAGGTTTCGGACCGTCGGGCTTCAATGCGCAGCAAGTTAGCTTTTCGCATCTTGGTAAGTGTTGAACTTTTGAGATATTGTTTTGAATGAGAACTACCGTATGACCCTAGTCCCGAGCTTCTAGCACTTTGTTAGCGATTTATATCAAAAAGGTTTGCCATTGTTTCAGCAAATTTTTGTCGCAAAATTGCAGCTTCTTGTATGTTGGGGGGTGTGGGAGGCGGCGTCGAAAAGCTCTTGACCGATGATACTAGTCGTAGTTCTAGAGACTGCGAAACACTTTTCGACAAATGAGGTGACTTTCGAAATATGAGCTTTCCAGTTTTTTCTCCAAATATATCAATCAAATGACCAAAATTCTCGGAAGACGATGGCTCATTCAAGACAACGTTCAGTTAAAGGCGGGGCGAGGGGACTCAAAATGTCTCCTAAGTATAGTCGAAAGGGTCTATTTTCAGCCGACCAACAGCGCCAACAGATCATCTACGATGCGAACTTCGCCGACGTTCCATCGTCGACGATGCACGCGAAGCACGGAGGCAGCGGCGAGCAGCAGCAGCCGATCGTCGGGGGCGGTCCGAAAGAGTGCGTACAATGCTCGCGCGTCGACTCGACCACGTGGCAGCAAGACTCCGAGGGGCACTACCTCTGCGACTCGTGCGGCACCTGCCACGGAAAGCCGATTCCGCCCGGCCGAGGAGCTGCGTCGAAAAACGCGAAGCCGAAACAGGTTGGAATAATCTACGAGCTTCTTTCGGCTGAGTGCAAGTTTTTTGAATTTTTCAATCTAGAATGTCGGTCGCCGCCAGGATCTCGTCTGCGTGAACTGCAACACGGTGACGACGACCCTCTGGCGCCGAAACAACGAAGGTCATCCGGTGTGCAACGCTTGCGGTCTCTACTTCAAACTTCATCATGTGTGTGCTAACGCTGCGCAAATCGGCCGATCGTTTTAAAATCTATTATTTTCAAATTTAAACTCGAATTAAAATATTTAATTTAGTTAAATTTTAGTGTTGATTAAACTAAAAAATTTAATTAATTATATATAATTATTAATATTGACAATTAATTAAATAATTAATTAACTTTTAATTAACATTCATAAATTTTAATTTAGCTAATTTTAATTTTTGAATTAATTTAACCGATATTTTCGCGTTCATAGATCCAACGGCCACTCACAATGAAGAAGGAGGGCATTCAGAAGCGAAAGCGCAAGCCAAACGGTACCGGCCCGAGCAAAAAAGCGCTCGCAGCTCAGGCCGCCGCCGAGAAGGCTGCGAGGGGCAAATCAGGTAAGCTATATCGATTTGATTCCAGGATGCCAATCAATATCGACATCTTTGCAGAACACAAAGGCACTTCACGTACAAGCAGTCGAACAAACGCCGGCACATCAGGCCCTTCCGCTCCTCCGCCAAACGTCGCGAGCGTGATTCAGCACCGACCCCCAGTGGTCATCGAGCAGCCGCAGCAGCCTTCGTCACTGCTCTTTCATCCACTGCCCTCGTCACGTGATCATCAGCCCTTCGATCCGTACGCGGCGGCAGCAAATGGGCTTCTCTCGTCAGTCGCCTCCTACAACTACCAGCAGGCGCATCAGCAGCAAGAGCTAGCCGAGCAGCAGGCCGGCCGCTTCGCGTCGTCACCGACGTTCCTCCAGCTCGGGCACGCGAGCGGCGCCAGCTTGCCGACCATCGGTGCACCGCCGTCCTTCTCGAACATGTTCTCGAGGAGCGGGTCGGCGTTCGACGATATCCGCGGCCAGCCAGACGAAGAGCTCATTCGGCGCCACTGGCTCGATATGCCGCCGCCGACGGCGGGTCTTTCGTCGCTTGTTGACGCTGCGCTGTTGGCCGGCGCTGAAGGGTTCGGCGGCGGACAGTTGAAGGCGGAGTCGCCGTCGCCCACTGAGGCTGTGAAGAAGGAAATTGTGACCAGTGCATAAAACTGCCCTCCAATATGGTCTAGACACATCCTGGTGGATTATCGATCGAGAATTTTTGTGTATTTTTTGTGATTGGCGTCTTCCCGCTCTTCTGATTCTCAGTAGGTTGCATTTCCTTGTTTTTCTCGATCGGTGTGAGTTATAGCAATATTGATGTATTTTTGAAGGTGTGCGTTGAAGGTTTTGGCAGATGGGGCATGGCAGGCTTTTAGAAACATTTTCGATTCATCTGAAACGTAGCGAAAACTCCTTTCTGAGGGATATTTTTAGGCGAAAAGGGCTGAAAACGCTTTGTAAAAATTGGAGTTCGTCCCGCCAAAACCCTCATTTATTACTGCAGTGTATTTTTTAAAGCTATGCACGACTGCATTTGCAAGTACTTCTAGTATTGCGGATGCGACGAAGGTAAGAAGCCCACGAAGGTGTATATTGGTGGTGGATTCACTCGGTGTATTTTTGAGAGAATATACTGTATAACTGCATTCTGTGCGGAAAAAAATAGTTTTTGCTGCATACCATTGGTGTTACGTGGAGCCCAATGGCATGGAAAAATTTAAATATTACCCTGCAGACGTCGCACACCTAGCCTCAAAGATTTGTGAAGCGACTGAGTTGCGATAATGGTATCTACACATATGACGTCGCGCCTGCTCGCAAGTCTAAACACTATGCAGCAAACAGTAAATCAGCCTGCATTTCTGCTCAAAATTTCTTTCTCCTCCATGCTACTTAGCTACTTAGGGAATTGAAAGTTGCGGACAGTAACTTTGCCTCGGAGTCAATCATTTTATAGTACCTTTATTTATAAATACGTTACACTACAATCGCAAAAAGCTAACCAGAACGACAATGACAACACATTTCAGGCCTCTTCAATTTTCTGTACTTTGGGACAAAAATTTCATGTTAGAAGCGAAAGTGACATGCCGCAAACAAAATGAGGTGAATTTTCATCATTATACATACATTTTCAGTCACATTTTATACATTTTTGAACGAGATTAGTAAACCGATTGTAAAAGTTTTTGGGGACAAACAAATTTGGCCTCGGGGCAATCGTTGATAAAGCCTGATGCATCAGTTTTTTGGCTTTGCTACGCGCTGATAGAATGCAAAAACATCCAAGACGAACAAAAACCATCTAGGTAATAAATGAAGTAACTAGAAAATCCAAAAGATTACTAGTCAACAGACAGTATGAGTATTTTGCGTTTTATAGGTAAAGAATAAGTGTCGCTCGGGCACCGCTACCGCTGGCTTCAGGTGATGAAACATTTTTTGTTCCAGGGTGTTCCAGAGTGTTCCACACCAGACAAAATTTCCTGTACGATATTTTTGTTGCCGTGCAGGATGCCTTTTCGGCTTTGTGGATTCCACTTGTTACCTAATAGGGCTGATTTCAAATAAAAATATCGTGACTAAGTTACTAACTTTTCGAAACGCTTTGGAGAAAACGTTTGAAAAAAATAAAATTTTAAAATTGAAATTAATTATTTAATTTCATTTTTATTTTAAACTCTGGCAAACGTTTTTTATTCTGAATGGACGATAACACTGCTACATAAGGCTTCAGCGTGCAAAAAATTAGCGCAAGCTACGTGTGAAAAAGCTCTTCGTTGGCAAGCCAACCATTGCTGTTTACTTTCACTTTGCATCTCAATTGTCATGCTTAGCTATTTTGCTAATAACTTACTGAAATTTTCCCTTAATAACACTTTGGTGTGATAAAGTATGACCGATCTAACGCCCTACATTGTGTTCCTCATAGTAATTGGCTTATTCTTTCTTTGCTGCGCTAAGCTAGTCATTCGCAAAGCCTGTCGGGAACGGTAAGGTTTAGTTTTTAGGGCCGCTAATGGCGCGAAACCTGCAGTTTCGCGTCAGGATACAAATGACTGCTTTTTAGAGACCGCATGCGGCATATTATGTGCGGTTCGTCTTATCGTCCATGTAAAATTCTTAGTTTTGGAACAGCATTAACAAGCAGAACGCAAAAGACAGAATGCATCGAAATGACATCATGAGTTAGAGTTCTACCTACTCTCAATTGTCTCGGCATTGTTTTACTAATAAGGGTCATTCCAATCCACAATACTGCCATAATAAAACATTTTGATGCAATTTTCTTGACTGCCTGAGCATACATGCTCGAAAAGCCGACAGTTGGGTGTTTTTAGCTGTTTTTCGCCTTCGACTGTGCGTTCAAGCAGTCTCGAACAACAGATCAAACTGCAGTTGAGCAACCGGGAAGCGCAATGGAGAGGCTTTCTAATACTTTGCTCATTATCGATATTATTTAAAAACTTTCTTTGGCACAGTTTGCGTCAAAGGAACCCCGAGAAGTGGTATATCAAATTTGCAAACATGTTTTCCATGCACCTGTTTAGATGTGCGGCACAAACAGATGAGCCACCGCCGCTGACTGTCCAAGGGTACCAACAAACGGCCGCTGACGTAGAAATATCACCTGATCCGCGAAGCATACCCACTGCTGCTCCTCTCGATCAACAACCAATTTCCTACACGTACAATTCTTCATCGTTATACGGTGGAAGGATAACGGTGTTGTACGGATACAACGGAGCGCAGGATCTTCGCCAGATAGCAATGCGGCTAACGCCGGTTGACGATCAGCCAAACGCGCTAGCGGCGTGTCAGTCACAGCTAATATATCCGCCATTTGCACCACAACTACCACCAGATTTGCCACCGCCGCCGGCGTACGATGAACAGTGGAATGATCAAACGATCCGCGGCTTGACACTTCCACCGTTGCGAGAAGCAACGGCAATATAGAAGGAAGACATTTCGGCATTCAGCACGTGCCTCTTCAGCACCAATACTTTTAGGCCCACTTACACACGTTTAAGTGGAGCCGATTGCGATGACCTCTGTCCGTGGACGTGCGTGCATGCCTGTGAACAAATTATCTCGAGCTAGGGCCGATCGATTGAAATGCAGTTTTTTTTGTTTTAGATACCTTTCGTGAAGAATAACTACGATTTTGAAGATGGGCACCTAGGGTTCAGTATTAGGGGCAGAGGACCGTATTAAATTTTGTTCCCCATGTAAGATCAACTGTGAAATTTACTCTCACGAGTTAATCGTGAGCTGAAATCAACTGATCGAAATGCGTTTTTTGCATTGCTAGCCCTCAGTTCGAGCATAAACGAATTTACATTTTTATTGCTGACGGTTCAATATGGTATACCGTTCAATATTGATGAAAGAAAATCGATTTGAAATATCTTTCCCTTGTAAATTCAACGGCGAAATCGACTCTTCAGCGTCGATTTCGAACTAGAAGCAACCGATATAAATTCGGTGCTGATAATGGATCAGATTAACTTTCAGGAAAGGTAGTAACATGATTTTTTTGTGGAAGTCGCTAATATTGTCGTAAGTGGCAAAGAAAAGCAGAATTTTTGTTGTGGCAGGCATATCACGAAAACCGAGGTGGGAAATATTTTAGACTTGTCTTGGATAAAACGTGCAAAATGTTCGCGTTTTGAAGTATTCTTATGCTATGACGATCTTTCCCCGGTATTAGGCTTATTTAACACAGTAAGTGGAGCTTATTGCAATCGGTTTTGTCCATCCGTCAGTCCCGCGTCGATTCCGGGGTAGAAGGAACTAGTGTTCGTTCGTGATTGACTTTTTCGCGAAGTCGGGATTGGTTTCTAAACTCATGTTTTCGTTTGATGATGTCAACAAAGAGATCGATGGGCTAGCTTTTTGACCCAATTGACGCCCTGCCGCCAACGGAAGGCGCAGAGTGCACTTACGATCAACGATTTTACTAGAATTTCTTCTGCAAATAGTCGTTGAAGAAGTTGCCAATTCTGAATCACAGAATAATCAGAGAGATCATCTGAAAATTGGGATAGGTCATTTTAGGGCTGTGCCCATAATTTTCATTTTAATGGACAATAAATAAAAGGGAGGCACCCTTGTGATGAAAACAAATCGTTTTTAATTAATACTAAGTCAAAACATGGCAAGTAAATTGACGAAAAGTTGATGCAGATGCAGGACACATTTTAGCTCATTTGAATTTACTGTTTAGAATTGTTTGCGCGACGTGCACCTGTCGAACAACTATGTGGAATCGAATATCGCAGTCAAATTTTCAAGAAACCGCAGACAAAAATAAAATTTTGGGCAAAAAATAAAAATTTTTAAAAAATTTAAATTTTTTAAAATTTCGTGAAATTTCACAAAATTTTCGGTTGAAAAACCATGATTTCGAATCCCGGATCCCGAGGGGTTTGGCATTCACGATCCTGGGATTCGGGATGGGGATTCCGAACGAACACTACCGTATTTTCTTGATTAATCCCCCTTCCCGATTAATCCCCCCCGGGGGGATTATTCGGGAGGGGGGAATTACTATTTCAAATTTTTTTCTCAGAGGTCAGTTAATAATACATGGTTTTTTTCCAGCCGGCAAACGGTTTTTTACGCAGTAACGGGGAAATTCTTGGTTGAAAGCAATAGTATGAGCTGGACA
>JAQGBB010001876.1:0-12256 GCA_034691745.1 Prismatolaimus dolichurus | reverse complement strand
CTTAGTTTCTCTTTGAGGCTAGAGGTGTCACGTGTAAGAGTTTTTTTTAACTAAAAGCGATAGACGCCGATGAGGCCCTTTGCGAGAGTACCAACTATTGGGTCCTGCGCAGAGTAGGCCTACCTGCACGTACGTACGCACGTGCCCTGTGCAGCCAAGCGTCGTGTGCAAAGCACGGCGAACTCTCACGCGCCCTCCCTATTCCATTTCCTCGTTTGCAGTCGGACGGCACCGTCGTCGCTTGGGATCTGAACGAGCTCGAGTCGCACCATGAGACGGTCATCGTCGAGCAGCAACCGCTTGTGCTGCGTGTGCCAACCTACAGTACAGGTGAGTCGAGCCGCGCTGAGCTCGCATTCGAGACAGACGTTGCTGGCTAATAGCCAGCTAGCTCTGGACATCCGTTGTTCATTCATGCTTGTGCTGTGTAGCCTACATGCGCAAGTCGGAGAGTCACCTGAGCCCCATCGTAGCACTGCTCACGTCGTCGGCGGCAAAGTTCTCGCGCGGGTAAGCGAGTCAGTAAAAGTCGTCGATCGCCCACTTTTCAGTTTCTGGTCGATTTCCAATGGAAAAGCGCTATTAGGTTTAGTCTGGGACATCCCGAAATAAGTTTGGAAATGTCCCATAACGTTTCTCGAGAACAGTAAGCGCTAGTGATTTGCCGTTTCACAGAAAGGCCGCTCGGTGCGGCAGGAACACTAGGCTTTGACATCGTGAAAACTCCGTGTCGTGCTCGAGTACCTTTTCGGCAACGAAATTTCAAAGGAAAATTTTGATGATTGAATGCCCAATCCACGCCCGCGCGGTTCCCTCATTCTAGGGCAGTCTTTGACTCAAATGCTTATTTCGAAAAGTCAAGTGCAAATAAGAGCGACGATCGACGACTGTAAAGACCCCCTTACGTACTTAAGCTTACTTTGAATGTCATGTCTGCTAGTGCCGCTTCTGCCGCCGACGACATGGCGCCAGGCGGCGACACTGCTTCCGCGGCGGGCGGCGCGTCGCTCGCGCTCTACCAGATCGCGTCACTCGAAGAGCGCGGTGCGATAACCATCTGGACGGTGCTCGTCAAATCGTCACTCGAGACATCCGAGTTCGACCTCGGCCTGCGGCCCGAGGGTCGCCTCAAGCTGCTCAAAGCGGCCTCGATCGAGCCGTCCGCGGTCAGCCTTCGAAGCAGTCTGAGGTGTGCACATTCAAACTGTTGCAGGGGGACGGAGGGATTACCTCACTGTCTCTCGTTCTGTAGCATGACAACAAACGCTGCGCGCCGAACAGCAGACCCGGAGATCATGGCGTTCTGCTTGGCGCAGAACAGGACGCGTCCGAGCCACTTTTATGTGGGTACCGACACGGGCTTCGTACTCCACGCTGTGCGCCGCGATGAGAGCCGCTCGGGACCGCGCGCGCTGCAGCCACACTTTGAGGCTATCGCGAACGTCACCTCGCTTGCGTTCTCGCCGTTCGAACCAACCGTCTTGCTGGTACGCGTGCGTAGGCTGTGCACCGCTAGGGCGACGCTGACCGCGGGCGGCAGCTTAAAAGCAGACTGAGTACTGTGAGCACAGTTTTCAGTGCCTTATAAGCAAATCGGCTGGCAGCCAGTGACGGTACATATACACACGTGCAGTCTCTCCTTGTTCTCCTTCAGGCCGGCTGCTCCGATGGCTCGCTGAGCTTGTACAAGATCAACTTCGGTGCGTAATGCACTTACTGTGCAGTTTAGGTCTCACTGGAGGGGCGAGGGAGAGACCTCCCCTCCTCTCAGCTGCAGTCCAACATGGCACCCCACAGTGCTCTCTTGCGACTCACGAACAAACCATAACGAGGTAGGAGCCTCTTTCGATGTCGATCGTTCGCTCTCTTTTCAGCGAAACCGATCACAGTACTGAACCTCGAGCGCGAGCAGCGGCAGAGCGCGAACGCCGCCACCGAGGTGCTCGCCGCTAAGTGGTCGCCGCTGAGTCCGTACCGCTTCTACAGTCTGCACCGAGGTGGTCTTTTCGCGACCTGGGATCTCAAGCACAGCCCGATGAGTCCGGTCCACACAGAGCTCGTTGACGGGTGGGTAGTTTGCTTAATCTGGCGAGACGAATAGCTCTTGAATGGATGCGAAACTTTGTCACATGCAGCGACAGTGCACAGCTGCTCGCTGCTTCTGTCGACCACTCCTTTTCTTCTTGCTTTCTAGCTGCTGCGGCTTCGACGTTTTCTCAACGGCACCCGACGAGAGTTCGGCAAACGTCAGCGCGCCTCTCTTCATCGTGAGTCTTCGGGCCGCGCTGGCGGGACGGGGCGGGGGCGGGCGCGCGGACACCCTGCACATAAGCAAGGGAATTGTCAAATCCAGAAACGCGAGGCACGAAAACGAGTATGCTGGAGCACGACCGCTGACCTCTCATTTTTGGGAGAGCCAGAGGAGGAGGGGCGGGAAGGACCACAATTCTCGTCTGACTACCAGTTTAAGCAGCCCCCCTTTACGCCCTGAGCCCTCAAGGACCCCATTTAGCGCAAAGCTCGTTGCTGCGAAATTAGCGTAGTACGTACGTGCATACATTAGAGCAAGCAAAGCAGTGCGTACGCGCGTTTTAACGTACATAAAGTGCTTGCATCAACGATCGCTAGGCATTGTCGTTCGCGACCGGCGAGGTGCAAGTGCATCGGCTGAAGACCTCCAAAGACGCCCGCTACACGGCGAAGGACGGGCAGAAGCTGTTGCGCACAATAGACAACCTCTAGTCGCACATGGTTCGTCCTGCTGTGCGATGATGGACGTCGATTGAGTTGTTTGCCGGCGGTCTTCCTTCCGCTTCTTTGCGGAATCGTTCAGAAAATACTCGGCTGTGATCCCGACTGTGATACTTTGATTTATTTTTTGAACAGACAGCGAGATGAGGGCGGTGCACGTAGTACGCAAACCGGTGTCACTGCTTGCAATACACAGGCCTCTATTCTCTTCGTCCTCACTCTGTGTACTGTCTAAGTACTTGCAAATGCTTTTAAAGATCAGCTTGACCCGAGAATATTCTCGTCGTTATTTTATTGCAATCAGAGCAGCAACTGACTAGTACATCTATCCATTATTGACGACTAAACTACGAGTACGTCCACGTACGTGATAAGTACGGGCGAGCACTGGGAAGACTTCCTCGCCTCATCGGCTAGGCACCATAAAAGCGGAACACGCAAGTCCGTTTTGTGCAAAGCTCAGCCCTAAACGTAATCACTAGCTCGTATGCTCGATCAGCTAGCCAGCTTCTCGATGAAGCCTTGGCTGGCGTTCAGCACGACGTCGTCGCCTAGAAAAGACGGTCACTTGACGAACGAATGAACTGCCCGCCCGTCAACTGATTTTGTTGTCGGCACATACGTACGCACTGTGAGTACACGTTGCATGTACGTAGCTAGCTGCAGCTTACCCGTCTTGAAGAGCTGAGTCGCGCCCTTTGCGTTGATGATGCACGGAAGTCCGTACTCGCGTGCGATCACAGCGCCTGTACGCACACAGCAACCAGATTTGCACGCAATGTACGTACGCTGCAATTCTAGTCCTCAGCAACCAAGAACAGCCAGCGGCTAAAACTTGGGTAGCTGGCAACGGGTCAAAAGACTGATGATAGCTGAGTGGAGAGATCGTACCTGTCCTACTCTTCCACTTTTATCTACGACACACCCTATAGTGCCTCCCGTTCTCTCCCCCAGGCACAATTTTGAGGGAAGCAATGCTAAAGTGCACACTTACACATGTGTACACGTACCGTGCGACAAAAGGCCGCCGAGCTCGGTGACGATGCCCGATATGATTGGAAAGTCGGGCGACCATGCGATGTCCGTGCTACGTGTGATCAGGATCTCGCCCGGCTAATATTCATAGAAGTACGCGTACGTATCACAGCACGTTTTGAGCAAGAGAGCGATGGGATGGATGTCTAACAAACTCGCTGTGATGGCAAGTACGTACTTGCCTATGCACGTACGTACGTACGTAGATCTGCCGGCCGGCCTACCTTCGTTTCGGCAGCTTCGAGCACGGTGATGGCAACGCGGGCTTTGCCTCGGACGCAGCCGTAGTACACGGGCGTACCTGCAGGAATGAGCGGCGGTAACAAAGTGTTCAGCGTCGGCTGCAACGCTGCACGTAGCTACGTACCGTGTACATCGTACCGTACCGTGTATTTTAACCGTTTCGCCGTCGCCGCTAATCGAGGTGCAGCCAGCACCGCTCGGCTGCAAGGGTGCCGGAGCGCCGCGGCTGACCTCGTCGTACTGCTGCTCATTTTGCAGCGGCAAGAGTTTTCGGCGTCGAAGGGCTCTAGGTAGTGGGCACGTACGTGTCGAGAAGGCAACTACTGCACGCTGGGCTGTCAGTCGGCTAGCCTGTACTAGCCGACGCTGGTGACAGACAGACAGGAAGCAGGGCCGCGTTGGGGCTTGTACACTAACTACAATAGCTAGCTGGCTGATACGGTGTCTACTCTAGTACACGCGAAACGTGCCTGGCAACGAGCTTCGCAGGTCGGTCAGCGATCAGCTGCCCGATCTCGCAATGCGAGAGGAAGAAGATGAGATCCACGTCGGGCAGATATCCCTGCGCACACGCGAACACCGAATGAATCCCAGCTTAAGAGCTCAGCAGTCGAAACATGGGGCTAGTTGTCCTGTTAGCGTTTACGGCGAGGTGCACACATGTGCGTACGTGCCAGCGCAGTCCCTGCGGCTCTGCGAGAAGCCCGTTCTGTTCGCTTCGAAAGCGTGCAGTAGCAGTCGCAGCGTCGAAGACTTGCCCGACCTCAGTAATGGGTGCCACTCCCACAGACAGTGCCTAGCTACGTGTACACGCACCTTCTGATGCAAGCATCGTCCCAGCACAAAGTAGGCCTCACGCATCGCGTCGTACACCTTGATGGTAAGGCTCTAGAAGAGTACGCGTCTGTCTGTCAGTCCGTCCCTCTATTCCACGTGGGCAGACAACTATCTATCTATCACGATCGCGGTCGGCTGCTGCCCCAATATATCGGCGAATCGTGCACGAAAAGGCCAACGTATGTACAATACCTTAGTGAGCTCCCTGTGAACAACGCTCTAAAGTGAACAGCATAAAGACAGACTTGCAAAGAGCCACGCCGGGTGGTTTACTAGCTGCACACGGTGACGCACGTCCCTGTCGACGGACGGCACCGCTAACAGCGTGCATCGAACGTACGTATCTAATGTACGCACGTGGGCACACACGAACGCACTTACTTGACGAGCTCGTGGCATGCAGAACTCGAGTATTTTCCTAGTGCAAACACAAAAGATCACGAATTGGCGTACGTAGCTTCAACTCTGAAAGTGTCCACTACACCGCCTGTGTGCGCACAGAGCAGACTGTCTATCCATGTCGCACACCTTTTAATGGCATTCAAAGGCGTCTTCAAGCGCCCCATCGCATCCTCGATCGTCACCTTGTCCGCCCTCGCACCGCTCTCGAGCAGGTTCGCGTCTCTCAGCATACTCTGTGCACGTACTGGCACGCGTCAGCCTCTCTGCCTGGCTGAGACATATGAAATACGCCTGCTCGCCTGCACGCACTTACCTGAAGAATGGAGACAAGAGGCGTCGGGTCGGCCTTCCACGAAACCGCATACAACTCAAGCTCGACGCGCGAGCGATGACCGTGCTTTCGAAGGAAGTCGGCGAACATCTCGGCTGCTCGTCCAGAGGTCTTCGCATCTCGCAGCCACGCGACAGCGTCCTACAAGACAGGTTTGAAATGACGCACGTCAGTGTGAGCTTGTCATAAGCGGTCTCTCGGCGCATTGAGCCGCGAGGATCGGCACATCCCACCCGACCCGTTTCTCAAGCTGTTTTCGCATCGTGCGTACATCGCTGCCCCGCAGAAATTTTACAGACACGACCTGTGCACAGTACCTCGGCCTTCAGTGCGAGAAATGTCTCCCTGTGGCCAAGACTGACGATTTCGTGTGCAATACGCTATAGCAGGAAACAAACACGCTTGTTGACTGAGCTGAGCTTTTTGGTTGGTCAGTGTTGTGCGAACGCACTTTTAGGGCCATCGGAACATCGGCGCTAATGACGTTTTGGCAAGTCGAATACCTGTCGACAGAGAGAACAACCGATCACACAGCACGAGGTGGGACGGTTCCCGGTGAAACGTACAGAAGTCCAATATCAGTCAGATGATCGGGCGTCCACTCTGTAAAAAGAACGGGAGAAAATGCAAAGAACGGAAAGCGGACAGTACGTGCTCCTTGTCTTTTGAAAAAGTGGCTGAAAGAAATATCACGCCCCGACATCCGCTGTACGCACCTTTGGCGTCGCCAGTGATTATCCCTCCGGTCACGTTGTACCTATTCAGAAATGCGGCTTGATCAAGAAACAGTATGACGAGCTAGCCATCGGCTGACGTGATGGATAACACACATGCGTGTACGCGCACGTACGTTCGTCGTAGATACGTGTTATATGCACGTATAGAAATCCACAAACTCGCTTGCATATTACCAGAAAGCCGACTTCGTCGATGAAAGCAGATGAAAACTAATTACCTAGATTTTAAAAATCGAACGTACGTCATCTTCTTAGCGCGCAAACAGCAGTTGTCGCCGAAACACAGCACAAGCTACTACGTGTACCACGTACGTACATGTGTGTGGACATGCTTGCTGTGTAACTGCGTACATACGTGTACGTACACGTACGAACGTACTTCGCATAAGGTTTCCGTCGATCGACCGATAATCTCGTACATTTCGCTGAGCGATTGCGACTTCGGATCAAGCCTGGAGGCGACGTCAAAGCGCTCGAACTCGTTCGTTTTCGTCTCTAGCTTTGACTCGACCTCGTAGAAGAGAATCTGAATGTTCACGTGAAAGATGCACATAAAGCAACGTACGCATGCATGAACAGAAACCACCGTCGAAGATGCACGTGCCGTGCCACTTTCGACAAAAAATACTGTATGCGAAAATGCGTAATGTACGTAGTACGTACGCGTATGTATCTACATGCCTTAGCGATTTGATACAGTCGGCGAAGACTTGCGGCGGTGCTGGGCTTCTCGAAGCGCTCGCGGCACACCCGGAGCATCTCAGCGTCGTCGATCGGATGGCCCAGCAAGCAAAATTCGGCTACTTTTCGCTGATTATCGTCGAGAAAGCCAGTGTCGACGTAGAACGCCTACAGGCAAGGATGGACGATTAAGCTTTGCTTAGCAGCACGCCTAAACACCTGTCACTGACACGATCGCTTAGTGGTGCTAGTAGGTACGTAGTCTGCATTAATGTATGCGTGCGAGACATTGATTGCTCTGACTGGCTGAACTATCTACTTTCACTATACCGATGCTTGTTGTCTGCAATAAAATAGTGCACCAGCGTACGTACAGTACGTACGCGCACATACCGACAGCAGATTGAAAAAGACTCGATTGCGAAAGCACATCAATGTGCTGAAGCAATGCGGCTGCACCAGACCGGCGAACCCGCCGTTCACTGCGCGTTGTTTCTAGAAGATAGATACGATACGTACATGTACGTACGCAGGCCGTGGTCAAAAACGAGGTCAAACATCGCCTGCTGGAAGGCGGTAGGCAATAGGTATGCACAAATTTGACGATTAGCGAATTTCAATCTCCTGTACGAAAGAATGACAGACTGTCGACCAACTACACGTACGTTACATACGTACCGCGTTTTATATTGCCTACAATGGGCCATAATTTTTTAGTGTTTTTGTCATTTTCACCTTCTCGCAAATCTCTGCTCGAGAGTCGTTTATTTTCACTTGTCCGAAATTCCTAGCATCAAACACGTGCAAGACTGACGCAGAGCAATTTCGTCTGAACATAACCCAAATTCTTCCCTCCGAGAGGTCAGTTTCGCGGGTATAAAACAGCGAGTGATCGAACACCGATCATTCGTTCCTTCCTCATCAGCTCGATCGAGTAGCAGCAGCGAAAAGTCGTTCTCCGAATCTCTCACGTCCTCATCTACAGTCCGCAATGACGTCGTTCGGAACCGCGTTCGGCATCCTCGTCTGTCTGGTCTACACAACCACCGCGAGCGAGCTGCCACCGTGTATGGGCTTTTTATGTGCGCTCGCATGCATTTCTTGTTTTGGCCAGGATAGTCTTTCTAGCTCTACCGGCGGTAGTCGCAGCACCTCCACCTCCAGTTCCGGCGGTCGGCGTTGCAGTGCCCGTTGGCGTTCCCGTTCCGCAGCCCGTGGGCGTGCCGGTGCCCGCTCCGTACCCGGTCGCACAGCCCGTCGCCGTTGCAGTGCCTCAGCCACAGCCGTACCCGGTGGCCGTCCCGCAGCCCGTCGCCGTACCAGTGCCGCAACCGGTGGCAGTCCCGTACCCACAGCCGGTCGTCCCCGTTAAAAAGTAAGCCACTCGTCATCCTTGTTGGTGCACGAATGAATTGTCCGTCCCTGTTCGCTTTAATCTCTCAGAAGAAACGTTCTAGCCTCTACACGGAGAACATCGTCGTTCCTCAGGTGCAGCAAATCGTGCGCGAGAGCTTCCACTACGAGCCCGCTCCGTCACTGCCGGCACCCGTAGCGGTCGCCGCCGTGCCCGCTGCGCCTCTGCCGTACCCGATTGCGCCAGCCTCGCAGCAGCACGGCGGCAACGGCGGTTTCGGTGGCGCCGCGGGCAGCTTCCTGCCGGGTGTCGGCCCGGTGCCGTCGCTCTTCCCGGGCCCACTGCCGAGCTTCTTCGCGTACGGCGGCAAACCGTTCCCGTACGCCGACAAAAAGGGCGTCGCGGCGGCGTCGGCGAAGCAGGCGAAGCAAACGCAGCAGCGACGAAACTAGCTTGGCTAGCTATTAAAGGGCCGCCTCTTCTGCTGCTATACGATATACTGAGAACACTGTCCGCCCGTTCGCCCGGTCACCGTTTCACTTTATAACTACTAGCACCGCAGTTGGTTTGTAAAAGTGCGAGATCGATCCACATCAGCGGATCTCCTGCACGGGAGTGGTAAACGCGAAGTGTGTGTATGTATGTCTGTCTCGTCCATATGAGTATACGGTAGGCTGGCTACACCGGACACACATACAGACAGTGCTTTCCAGTCGCCGCTCACACCCGTTAAAAAAGATCCCAAAGCACAAACGTACGTTTGCACGTACGTACGAGTGTGTACGTACGTACACGTGACAGTGCAGCTGTACCTGTATGCCCTTATCAAGCGCGTTCACAGCGATAGAGATCGAGAGCGGTGTTTGCGCTTCCGGCATTACCTCCCTTTAAAAAAGGTCACACGCCGCGTACAGGCACCGCACCATGCCCGTAGGGCACTGAAAAACGACTCCACTATCCTACGTCCGCACCCGACATTTCCAAGCGTGTAATAGTCGTACGACGAGCTGAGAACGCCCGTGTCGAACTCGTGCAGCAGCTCGTACTCGCTCTCGACGCTGCTCGTCGTTATCGGGCGCACCTGGAGCAGGTAGATTTGCCCGCCGGCTATCGCCCACTCAACATCGACCGAGCGAGCATGGACGAGCTCGAGCTGTAACGTTTCAAAAGACTTGCTACGTGCTCTGGGTCACTCAACGACACTACGCTACGCACACGTCGGATATAAAGCTTAACTTGCAAAGCGCAATGAAACCGGTGCTACATGTATGTATTATAGGTACGAACTGCACTTATACAGTGGCCGCTAGTTAAACCTCGATGCCGATGTGAGCCAGCTTCAGCGCTTGTTCGTCGCTCACGCAGCAGCGAGCTTTCGATTCGTCCGAGAGATCCTGCTGAACGACGCCGCCGCCATTGTCTACACGTAAATAGGTAAGGTACAAGCGAAACTATGACAGGCTACTTTGAAATTAAGCACACTACATGCAGTAGGGGTTCTCAAATAGTGTGGTCCGCCTACCCGACTGGACAAACTCGAACGACTTGCTCCCAACGAGCTTCTCCACGATCCGTACTCGAGCCGACTGCTGCGCGGCCCCTCCAGCCGGCGTACCGAGAAAGTAGCTCCGCT
This sequence comes from Prismatolaimus dolichurus, assembly GCA_034691745.1. Taxonomy (NCBI): domain Eukaryota; kingdom Metazoa; phylum Nematoda; class Enoplea; order Triplonchida; family Prismatolaimidae; genus Prismatolaimus; species Prismatolaimus dolichurus. The sequence continues at coordinate 2,252 of JAQGBB010001876.1, read as the reverse complement.
TCATCACCACCGTGTCGGGCTCGGCAAAGCCGGAAACGACCGACTACGTAGAGCAATGCGCCAGAAATCTCTCAACTCTCAACCGTGTAACCTTTATACGTACTTCGCCCAGACCGTAGTTCGCGTTGACAACGATCGTGCCCGGATCTCCACTTACAGGGTCGCAGGTGAAAAGCACGCCTGGAGCAAGAAAACCGCACGTGTGCGTACGTACAAGCGACTGTACTTTAGGTATTTTTGATGAAGCAGTGAGTGAGGAAGGCGGATCATTTGCTGGGCTAGCGAGGGAGCAGTTTGACGCACTGACCTGAAATCTCTGAAGGCACCATCTCCTGAACGACGACGGCCATGGCGGAGAGCGGATCCTGACCGTGCTGCTTTCGGTACGACACACTCTGGTAGCCGAATAGCGAAGCCCAGCATTTCTTCACCGCATTCACTATCTGCATGCAGTAGAAAAAGGACGCTGTTTCAATGTCGGGTGGGTAGTCGATGATCAGCTTCTGCCTTAGTAGAGCCATGCGCACACATACGTGCATTGGTGCGTACGCACATACGCACTTGCTTGCGTACCTACCTACCGTATGCGTACACGTACTTTTGCACGCAGAATTGAATTTTAATGCAAATCAGTCAAAAATTGGAATTTTCTGTCTCCGTTCCCCGCATCACCGCTCAGTAGAACAGAGAGTGGACGGGCCGCGCCGCATAGAAAAGGAGCACAACCGTTTGACGGGTAAGACGTAAGCTGCTTGCGCTCCCGTGCAAATCGGACCCGTCCAATAGGGCGGCAAGCCAATACTCAGCCGGGTGTTCCACGAAGAGGACAGAGTATCTGTCTTGCACATGTGCCGTACGATGAATGTACACAGATATAAAGCGGATGTGGAGCAACACACTACGTGTGTCCACGCTACCTCTTCGAAGGTGGCGAGACCAAGGAAAGTTTCGAGTTGACCGGCAGTCGATAAGTCCGCGCTATCTTCGCCTGTAAACGGCAGGAAGAATGCAGTCTTTTGGTTGAAGTATCATAGGTATCTAGCGATCGAAACAGTTGCCGCATTGCTTAGGTCTTTACCGACGGCCGACGATCTGACGGCGAACTTTCGCAGCTGCAACGCCGATGAGCCGAACTGGCGCAGAAGTTCTAGTCTGATAAGGTCTTGTAGCTCGTCGCTCATCGGTATGTTCAGAACGGCCTCTTGAAGTCTTATAGCAGATAGAGACGTATGTTCACACGTACTCGGGTAGGTAGGGGAACACACCAAATCAACGAGCGTACGTGCATACTGTATACTATGTGAGAAGCAGAGCTGAGTACGGTACATGCGCATACTTCTTGCAGTGCTTCTCGACGTCGCTCAGTGCCGTTGCCGATAATGACCCGTCAAGGAGGTCTCTCACCGCGGGACTCTTGCGCGAAAATTCTGCGAATGCCAGCGTCGTTATGACGAAGCCCGGCGGAACAGTGAACTGAACACGAACAGAGGCTCAACATACATGGTGGTGGGTGGTTTTTCAAATTCTGTCCTACTTTACGTAAGTGCACTCAGTCAACTTATTATGGCTTACATCGCGTGACTGCAGGCTATACAAGAGGGCGAGGTTGGAGCCCTTGCCGCCGGACAATTTCTGATCGTGGCAGCGTGCATGCGAGAGCGGCAGAATATGACTGATGCACGAACTTTCGGTCGACGCCGCAGCTACAGCAGTCTCGAGGAGCCAACGGCGTGTGTCGCCACGGACTGCCGTGTGCCGATGTGGCGGCGTGGTGCTGGATTCATCGCTCGAGTAGTACTGAGAAGGCACGACGAGCACGCCGGCGCCCCGTTGTGCGTTTAGCGCGAGTTCGCAGAACCACAGCTCGATGGGCCTCGTCTTTCCGCCGCTGATGTCGGACGGTAGCAAAAGGGGGACGCGTTCGTTTGGCCGCACTGCGAGAGCAAACTGCCTACCATCTAGCATGCAAAAATGACGTCACGATGGACACATGTTCGTTGGGATGGGAAACGAGTGGATGTAAGGCCCAAAACATGCGGAGTTGATCCAGCTTTACCCGCGCTGAAGAAGAGGTAATGCAAACGATCGTTCTCCGCTGTGCAGCTAGACAAACTCGACGAAAAGTTCGACGAGACGGGATGAGAGACGCCCGAGGCGCTAAGCACGAAGCCGCGACGACTATAAAAACAGTCGACTAGACATGCACGCTTTCTTTAAGCCGAAAATACACGTACCGACCGAGTCCGGCGGAT
>JAQGBB010001875.1:0-12259 GCA_034691745.1 Prismatolaimus dolichurus | reverse complement strand
CCCCCTCGTAACTTTCTTAATAGTGGGCCGATTTCCCAAATCTCAACGGTTCTAAGCTAGGCATAAATGGGGCTTTCTTTCTTATGTAGAAAGTTTTTTTGCGTATGTAGAAAAATTTAAATATCCAGCTCGCTGGGGATCAAATTCGTGACAGTCAACGTGATGCTGCTCGTACATCAGAGCGAATTCTCGTGAACGCATGCTTGTTTCTGAAAGAGGAGACCTTGGCCTTTCATCCAATATCTCGCTCGCCGGGAAAGGTGCGCGCGTGCGCGCGCAATCGGCCCGCAAATTAAAGTGTAAATCTCAGGGACTGTAAATCTCAGTGACCCCCCACCCTAATAACTTTTACGTGGATGTCGGCAATGAAAAACGACCTGATACGCATTCAAGCAAATGATCCGAAAGCAAATGGGCATTCTGCAGTTAGCAAAGCAAGTAGAATCACCGAGGGCAAAGTGCATTCTGCCGTGTAACAAAAAACAAGTCGGAAGTACCGATTCTCTAAAGCCACTGACACAGTGTGCTAGTGAACCTAACACTATTTACCTGCACATGTACCAACGCATAGCCAAAAGTGGATAGCAAGTTTGGCCATTCCGAGCGTTGAAGGCGATAAGTTTGTGACAGCAACCGTCCCAGCTCGCAGAGCAATATTTTGAGTTGTTGATGCCAGTCGGTGTGCGGCAGCTGCAACAAGCAATTGACGAGAAAAGACAACCGTCGCCATTGTCGACACGTGAGCTCGTGACTTCCTTGAACTCGTTGGCTATACTGTGACACGTTAAGCAGTCAGGCAAAAATTAATTACGATTTTTTCAAGTGCCAGTTAGCACTCTTTTGGAATGTAATCAAAACTGACAACTAGACTATTACAGATTGTGAAAATTCCCTAATCTTTATTCTGCATGAAGCTAGAGTTGAAGACGAGCTGACTTAACTGGAGATAAATCGGCGTGACCCGGTCATAAACATAAACTTTCTCAAAGCCACGCCACGACTTAGCGCGCATCGAGCTCTACAAGAATCTGTGAGGTTTTCCAACTGTTATAAACTGTTCCACTTGTGACAGAAGCAACTGCTGCTTTGCAGCAACTTCATTCATCATTTTAGCAAGAACGTCCAGTCTTTGAACAATGGGGTCATTTCTGTTGTCACGTATTTCAGCTTGAGGCGGATGAAGCTGCCACTCTTTTGAAAGAAAACGAGAGTGATTATCTTTCCAAGAAAGCTCAATCGCAGCCTCGTCTAGTTGATTTTTCCTTCGCAGATAACTTACCACTGCCTGCACAATGAAAACGGGAATGTGAATGAGAGACGCCAGACTAATTCCAAGCCAAAGACCAAGCGCGCCGCCAAAGTCTCCGAGAAACCCTTCAAAGTCCTTTGTTCGCTGCTCTTTGAAAAGCGGGTAGTCGTGCATCGCAACGGAGATATACGCAATGGCACGACCAATTTGAACTTGCTGGCTGTCGGTGGTGACTACAAAAATAGGTTTAGAGCAAGGCGGACTGCACGTTTCCAGGCATTCGAGTTGCTTTCTTAGGGTTTCTATAGTAAACATCGTATTCGTGAAATTCAGATAGTCTTGGGTGTCACAACGGCGAAAGCTGAGAAAATCTTTTAGCGGCGACGTAATATAGTCGTACCAGAAGTACAGGGGAATGCACCCAAGTGACTCCAAGAAAGAGCGAAGCTCACAGTTGAAATTGCAGTTAACTGCAGACTCGCGATCGTCGATGCACGGTCGTCGCATCAGGTTTAGATTCTCGTAAACGGCACTAAGCCGCACATGGTAGTCGCCTTGACGGTGGATTCGAATTTCGAATTGTGAACCGGTATCGGCTGGATTATCCGAGCTAAGCTTGAAGAGAATGGACGTAACGTTGAAGCCAAATTCCGTCAAACTCAAAGAAGGTAATGCGATGGTCAGGTGATCGCTGCTACTAGTGAACATGATGTCTGTGCTGTTTAGGGCGATAAAGACCCGGCTGGTGCCACTCGAGTCGCTCATGTCAGTACTGTCATGATCACAAATTGCAATATTTCTTTTACTTCCGTCCTCTTTTGTAAACAAAATTCGCAACCGGAGCGCAACGCAACACTTTTGAATGAGAAAATCGTAAAAATCGGTTAAATTTGCTGTAGAAAAGTGTGTAACTAGCCGTTTGAAAGTCTCGTTGACATTAACTCTCTCGGCGATTCCTCTAACGGCCCACTTCAGGCTTTCGACGTTGAATGTGACATTTTGAGGTATTTCAGCGTATAATGAGCTTTCTAAATCCTGTACAACACTCAGGAATTTCACCGCAGCCAAAACATCGCCGTCAGCCACGTTTCCAGTTTGAGTGTACCTTGCTAGTACATCGTCGATCTTTGCTTCGAATGCCCCGTTGTGTTCCACGTTATGGGTTGCGTTGATGATAAGCAGCGGTGACGGAAAGATAAGGTTCTCCTCACGTTTCGGCTGGACAACTGTGGTAACTTCTTCGTTGATGTAGCTGGTGCAGATATGTACCAACGTTCTTGTGGTGTAGCCGGAAAGAAGGGCCACGAAGACGCACCAGAAAATAGTTTCGAAGGTGCCTCGTGGTCGTTTGAACATGTGCAGCCCGAAGACGCTCGTTTCCTCGGCAAAATTGGCGAGAGATCTGCGCAGCATTCTTGTTTTAGGGCGCTAGCTTTGTGACAATCGAAGTAGCGCTAAAATCCGTGTGTGCGTTCGAATATATACGACGGAATGTCGCAGAAGCATATGTCATTTTTGAGGCAAACACTTTTTTCAATAAAGTTTTTGTTTCAGCTGTTCGTGGTGCTTTCTAGCTGCATATATGTTTTTGTGTCCCACCTGAAGCGCGTGGTGCGCAAGAAAAAGGGTAGCTTACTGGTCAGATTGGGGCCAATCCCCGCCAATCCGCCGAATTTCCCAATCCGCCTGAATCATTTCTTCTTGGTCTATCTCCCCCCTTATCACTTCGGATAAATGTTTATTGAGAATGTGAGCAACCTGCAAACGGTATGGAGTCTCGGTGGCGAAGCTTCCGAACAAATGCTTTTTTGCGTTTTTGCTTGGTTTGCCGTAGAAGTACAACAGTAGTCAATGAGTGGTTTACTCTGACTTTCCTGCTTCAAACCCTTCTGTGAGCCCGTTTTTTTCCCACCATGCAGGATGTCTCTTCGGCTTTATCGGTTTACTTGTGCTGTTAATTAGACAGAGACATACCTTTGTTTGCACATTTCCGTGCTCACATTTCTGTCAATGCACACCGACGAATTTCAGCAGCGCAAAAAATTTGAAACAGAATAGCTGCTGAGAATACAAACCTATATTTTCCAGTGTTTTTGCATCTTCTAGAGTGCGCAGCGCAAAGTAAGGATAGCTACCTGGTCGCATGTCCGTCCGTCGGTCTGTCCATCCGGAGAATTTCTCGCGTTGTGCGCGACGGAATCTAAAAATATGTTTAGCATTTATTTTGCTTGATCGGTAGATTTTTCTTTCAAAAGTTTTATCGCTGCTCGATGCTCTCAGCGGCCTGTGCAGTATTGAAGTAAACGTTGGGACGTAGAAAGTTTCACGCGTTAAACGCGGTTTTTCACCCCTCGCGTAACTTTAGTTTTTCTGAAACGATTTTAAAAATTACAAATGCTAGAAACATCTACGCCATCAGAGAGAGGTCTTTTTGGCACTTGCGACGCAATATTCCGTGAAATCCCTGTGTTCGAAAATACGAAAAATAATTGACTTTTTGCATTAGGCGAACGAACGAGCGAAGCGAGCAAAAAATAAAGGATGCTAACTCTTCAGACGAAATTCTTCCTTGCTCCCGCCTCCCTCTTCCCCTTCCCTCCCCCTCGGACAAAACCTTAGTGAAGGGTGTTAGCAATACAGATAGCCACACTGCCAACGTGCCAACGGCAGGTGACAACTTGCCAATGATAGGAGGTTCTGGTCAACCAACTGCTTTGCGCACTCCACAGTCCCAGCTTTCGGTCTCCGCACTCTATCTTCAGGAAGGCGGAGTGCTAATAACTTGAATGCGAGCACTCTAGCTGTTTTTTTCTGTGACATGTATTGCCACCCTCTGAAGCGCGTCTACGAGCGCAAGAAAAGGACGTCTACCTAAGTGGTTGAAAGACCAATTGCCTTGTGAACCCGGTTCTCCGTTCTTCCGTGCCGCCCAGTAAGACACTTTCCCAATTTCTCCTAAGCAGGAATTTCGAAAGTTAACTAGCGGTTCCAGGGATCTGACCACGGTGTTTCAGATGTTTCAAAACACTATTTTACGTTTTTCTCTATTTCAATCCTTGACTTTTGCTGTTATTGTTGAAGTGCCCGGAAGTATTCCCGTTAGCATACACGTTCCAGTACGTGTTCCAACTAATTGGTAAAACGCTGCAGTAACTGTGTTAGCTAACTTTTGCAGTGTTCAGAAATCCAGTTTGTTACCATATCGATGAAGAATTTTTCACTGTCGAACTCGTTTAGCTAATCGTTTGAATACTGGCTACCGTAACTTTGCTGGCTACTTTTAAAGTGGCCAATCAGAGGACGCCTTTTCCGGCTTTGCCGATTCTACTTGTGTAATTGTTTTCGTTCATACGTGCTACGCGGTCCACAGAATGCCAAATGTGATATACACAACGCCGGAATCACAGAACAAAGACTCAACTCCGCCGCAGCCGCTGTTCTGGATGACAGTTGTTGACCCAGTCTGTTTGCAGTTTGCTACGCGAGCAGCGGCAAGGCTACGTACGTACATTAATATTAGCAGTGCAGAAACACACACGTCATGCATTCTAAAAAATCCAAAATTATTTCGACAAATTTGTCGTAAATGCGCACGTCAAGTTTTCGACAATTCGCGGAGAAAACAGGCGTTTTTCCCTTGCAACTTTTCGCACGTGGACGCAGCGTGTGTGATATTGTCTTCTGGGGTCTCTTCGTAGTCGCCTTCTTGTGCTTCACAACGAATAAACTCGTCGACATTTGCTCGAAGTACATAGGCGAAGAGGTGACCATGGTCGTTCGGCAAGAGAACGCTGGCGATCTCGTCTTTCCTTGGCCTTTGCTTGCGTTCACCGGCTCCTACGCGACACCGTCTACAGCGCATCTTCAAGCTACCCTCGAACAATACTTTTCCACCGACGACGTCGAAAATTCCAAACTTTTAGCGGCAAATTACTTAATAAGTCAGCTAACATCGTGGGAAGCCTCGATTATTGACGCTAGGATGTCAGAGACCTCGAGAAAGTGAGCCCTCAGAACGCAAGCGGTCCTGTTTCTATTTTTCTTCACACTTTCGCGCTACACCCGGAAGGTAGTACACAAGGGGAAAGTACGCTCACTATACGTTGAGTATCCACTTCGAAATACCCGGATCGGTCGGCCTGCGTCACGTTCAATCTTCGCGGAGTCTGACCTCGCGCTCACGGCCGTAAACTTTGGGAAGATATTTTTCGTTGTGTTCTGTTCAGTTTTTGAGCTTGCTTGATGTCCCAAGCCACCTCACTTTTGGAACAGATTTAGTCATAAGTGGTCGTGGGTTTTTCGAAGCAAGGGCCGTCGGCCAGAGTTTGAGCGTCCGCGACAGGCCGACTACAAATATAGTGCTTCGAGGGTTTTGAATAGATTTTAGTATACCGGGCGCGAAGGGTATTTTCTAACACGTAAGCATTCATGTTCGGACCAGTAGCGCTTTTACTATTCTAGTTGAATAATTTGAATTTGAGCGATTGAAAAAAATTCGACTAAACCACGAATAATTTCGAACAATGTTCACCGTGAAACAGAGATAATTTTCGCGCTCTCCACGTTGGAATCTGGCTGCCAAAATTTTTGATCGTTTCGGGGCAAAAAGTTTGCCAAAAGTTCAATTTCTGATGACGTTTTGAAGCGTTCGTCGGTGTCCTGTGCGCGGGTTCTGAACAGCAAGTGAACAGAACAATGTCATTTCTCATGGAAGTATTCAAGACAGCGTAGGTCAACGAGGAAATTAGTTGCAGAAAACACGACTAATATATCGACATTTTCGAAGAGCTTGAAGTATTCGACAAAATTAAAATTTATCTAAAACAAGTGGAAACGTATAACAATTAGTCTTTTCGATAAAGGTCAAATAATTTTCAATACAAATACGGACTGTTTGTCAAACGTGAGCAGGCAAAGCCGACTAGTTCACCTAATGTACTACATACGCCTCATCAGTGAGTTTGACCAACTTCTCAGACTTCGTCCTTCTCAAACTCTGTCCTGGCTTCGGAACGAAGGTGTTGTTCTACAACGCCATAGCCCATTATTTTCGGTTTCAAAACAGTAACAATTTTTGAGCGCGTGTCTTGAAAATTTGAACGATACTGTTCAAAATGCAAATATGCAAACGTCTTTTACATTTTCTGTGCTAACCCAGAAATGGGCTTTTTGATTTTTTAAGTTTTTGTTTTGCTTTAAAACGGCTACCACATCGCTTGTACATTTAAAAATGCTTTCTTTTTCCAGCTTCCGTGCCACTGTAATGTGCAGACGATTATTTTCCCAGCACCAGCTCCAATGGCTAAAATTCGTGATCTAAGGAAATTTCGCGTTGGAAATCGCGAAATAGCGTTGAGCTTTATACTCCGCTCAACGTGTCCTCGTGTCGTGTTTCATCTAGAAGGCAAGCAGGAGCAGTGTATACCCTAGTTGCATTTTGAACAGTTGTTGCCTCTGAAACAGTCAAACAAAAACGTTATGTCCTCGAACGCAGATATCGTTCGAATCGGCGTTTTCGCGAACGTCACAAGCGCACCCTACGCTTACTACAAGTGTAACCTCAACTTCCTGAATGATTTCGTAGCCTGCGAATCAGCGACGAATTTCTCCTCAAAATGTCTCTTAAATGCAGCGACAACACGCGATGAAGACTCACCCGGCCCTGGCGCCTACGTTGAGCTCCTCGTATTTATGCTTCACAAGCTACAGTTAAAAGCGAGCGTTCGCGTTTTCCAAAACGTGAACGTTATAGAACGAATGAAGCTAATCGCTAACGGCACAATCGACGTTGTCGCCGACGCTTTCGAGCAATCGCCGGAGAGTCACAAGTTGGTGAAGTTTAGCCAACCGCCATTTCCACCCGGTCGCTTTTCGGCCATTCTTCAAACGGAGAGCTTCTACGCCTACGCGAAGAATCTCACACTGCTCGCTCGCTTGAGGCCATTCAGGCTGGAGATGTGGATTGCGCTCTTGATTAGCTTCGCAGTGTGCACCTTAGTGTTCGCCATCGCCGAACATGTTCACTATAGTGGAACGTTGAACAACACGATCGGTAGCGCCCTCTGGAGAGCATTCACGCATTTTACGCTTAACAGTTTGACTCCGCCTGATCGGAAATCGGCGACCACTACCGTAATTCTCTGGGGTGTTCTCTGCCTCATCGCGCAGTCGCTCTACACGTGCTCGATTGTAAGCACGCTCGTTCAGCCGGTGCAGCGGGTAAGACGTTTCGAGACTTTAGGCGAGTTTGCGGCGGCCATCCTTCGCGATGAATTTCGAGTGGCCGATTTTGACAGCACGGGCCCTTTCTACGATATGATCGCCGCGGATGGGAACGACGATGCACTTTTAATGCAAAAGGCCCTTCAGTATCAGCCGGTGCAAGTTTTTCAAAACGCCGCTGAGGCGGTGCGCCAGCTGTCGGCGGACCCAAAGCTCGTTTTCATTGGTCGACAGAGCCATGCAGGAAGATACGCTGCGCTCACGTACTACAAAGACGCATGTGCAACGTTGACGCTCTCAAAGTTCACTAAGTTGAACCTTCGGTGGTATTCGTTCGCGATAAATCCGAAACGCAAGGATCTTGTTGAAGAGTTTCCGCGCTTCGTGTACAGTCATAAATCGCTAACAGGTTTGTATTGGGGTCCGAGTGGATCCGTCAGCATGCTTCCTCCATTTTGGGGCGGCCCAATTGGACAGGTTTTACAAATGCACCCAAATACCAGCGAACTTTTTTCTGCAGATTTTTTCCTAAAATATTATGTTTGTCAAAATCGAAATTTTCCTCATTATTCAACGTGTTGCATGTGCCTAGTGAGTGTACCGCTGATGGTACACGTCTGAAAAGTTTGCTTGTTTTTACATGCAAAATTGTTAGTCAAAAATGATGCTCCACGGTGCACGTTTTCTGCCCCTTTAACTACCAATCCTACTTTGAACCATGCCTTTCGGCTTATAGCCTCCCTCTATTTAGTAGTATCCTTTGAAAACATTGAGAGGGTTTGATTGCATAACTATTTATAGCCATGAGAAAAAGAAATAACGCATCGTTGTTCCCTTTCTGTCTGCTTTGAACTTTCTTCCTTTCAGACATGCTTATGGAAAAGTACAATATGCGAGGTAAGTGTGTTGCCGACGTCACGAAGACTTCGGTTCCGCTCGTTCCCCTCGCAATGGACGCGTTCTTTGGTGAGATCTTATGGTCGGCTGTGGGGTTTGCTGCGGCTGGCTTGGCTCTCTTCCTGGAGATGAAACTAAGTCGTGACATTACGTGCAAGGACGACCGTAGCAGCTCCGTATTTAATAGCCGTAAAACGGTCAAGAAAATTCGTCTTCAGAGTGCACACAATATAGTTAAAGAGTGCCCTTTTTAATCTTGAAAGTTTTCTCCTTGGAAGAAATCACGGACACAGTCCATACGCTTGTCGCTCATGAGTTTCGCGTAAGTTCGTGCGCCCTCGTCTTAGAGGCACACGCTCGCTTCTTTTCCTTTAATTTGGTCAAGGAGGCCATCTTGGCCCCCACAATGGCAAAAAAGTTGGCAAAAATGACGAGAATCTGCAAACAAAAGTCGTTCTGCCCGCTTATGGCAAGTTGTACATAAAATCAGTGAACCGGACGTACCGATATGGAAGCATGCAAGAAAACTGCATTCAGTAAAGATAACTAAAATTTTAAACCAAGCATCGCGCGCACTTTATGTAGCTACGTTGAGCTAACAAGATGTGCGCTTTACCTAGCTACGCATGTAACGCGGTATAATACTAATTAGAACTGGATAATGTAGCAAGAGTCGAATCAGCTACTGTTAGCCTCCACACAAGGAGGATCAAGGTCGCGAGTGTATCTTTTCAATCGCGTTGGTGTTACGAAGTTCGAGAGCTCCCCACGACGCATGTGGCTGCACTCCTTAAACGCGTGCATGCGAATGGAGTAGCAAAAGCCGAAGTCGTAGAAGGGCGTTTTCGCGCCGAGCGGGTAACGCGCTACGGATATTGAAAGCCAACTCGCGCCCTCTTCGCAACAACCGGAAGTCGAAACTGAAGCCACGCCATCTCCAGTTGCGATGTGTGAAAGCGTCGATGAAGTTCTACTTCGTGCAAATTCGTCGAACGTTATGCGTCTGCGCTAACCGCTACGTCTGGGCTTATGCGAAGGCACAGGAGAGCGCCAATGGCTCGAAATACGCGTTCATGCATGCGTTCAACCATTCCCTTTCAACGCCACAGCTCCCTTTTCTGTGTAGATCATTGGCTGAGATACGTTTCAAAATTAGTAATGAACTACATTTATTGATTTCTCTCGCTTGGAAGCTGAGTGCATAGACCACAGCAGCAACTTGTAGTTATGCTTCTCGCTGTACGTACAAAACACAGGACTATGTATGTGCAAGTTTCGCTTCACTGCTGAACGCCCGTTTTTGATTGACGAAAGTTTCCCCAAGACTTCTTACGCGCTTTTTTCTCAAAGGTTTCTGGCGTGCTTTTTGTTACTTTATCGTACTGTAGTCCTTATACTCACATGTAAACTAGCGCAAGCATAGAAGAACAAGTCGGACGTGCCGATCCGTAGTCTCACTTACGCATTTGCAAACAGCATCCTCTCAAATAAAAAATTATCTTCGTAATTTTTGGAAATAAAAAATCGACTGTGCCGGGAGCAGATTTTCCAGAAATCTCAGTTGCTTTTTGCAGTTTTTTTGAATTTTGCATTTTTTTCTTAATTTGCTAATTTTTGTAATGCCAGGATGCCTTTTGGAACACTTGGTATTGGCGGATGCGTTTTCATTTTTTCCTTCAAATTTGCACATTTTTTCCGATTTTCAGAATTTTTTTTATAACGGCAGGAGGCCTTTTGAAACGTTTTGTGAACCCCCAATCTCCCTCTTCGAAATCCTCCGAGCTATGAACCTGAGGTATCCAGCGAAAAAAACCAGATTTCCAGAAAACCATCCTTCTGTGGTTTTCAGAATTTTTTCATTTTTTTACTTCCTTACGTATCTTTTCACGCATGTTCCTAATGTTGGCTCTTTACGTATAGTGTCTGTGTGGTAAACTTTCCCCACCGTCTAAAAAAATTTTTTTTCATATTTTCCAGAATCCTTTCAATTTTTTTCGTAACGACACGATGCCTTTTGCAATATGTTCCACCAGCACATCAAGTATTCGAGCTGTGCGTGGAGGATGCCCGGGATCCCTGGTTTAACCATATACCAATGGTATTGTGGGTTACTGCAGAAGCACTGTCTGATTTGTCAAGGCGCTTACTGTTGCCGGAAAATTTTTTCCTACCCGTAGCGTGAAACACCGACACCTCGGGTTATTGAGGTATCCCTGCCGCAGACTGTCTGGGCTTATACATATATTGCCGTTATCTAACAATTCATAATTTTCGACCCTCTCGTCAGTCAGCTTCACCACATAAACATACGCTATCTTTTACGCGTAGCGTTTCCTTAGGTAACGTTATTTATGGATGAGCCATTCTTGCACACGCACCACGCAGCGGAGAATTGTTACAACGATGAATCATCGCGCTTTGCATAAATCCTTACGTGGGGAACCAACTTTGCCAGGTTCTCCTGTCCCCAATAGTGAACCCCCAATGCCCATCTTCGAAATCCTGCGAGCTATGGACCTAGGGTATCCAACGCGAAAACCCGATCTCTATCGGTTGCTTCTAGCTCACGATGGACGCATGAGAGTCGATTTTGCCATGGGAAACAAAATTTGAGACGCTCCCCTGCCCCCAGTATTGCACCCCCAGGGTCCATCTTCGAAATCGTAGTTACTATTGACCAAAGGTATCTAAAGCAAAAAACCGTGTCTCAATCGGTTGCTTCTATCTCAAGATAATTTGTTTACAGGCACTCATTCACATGGACAAAGGCCATCGCAATAGTCTCCACTTATGTGTAAGTGGGACTAAAACACTCAGAAGCAGAGAAGATGCAGCGTGCATATTTACATCTAAAGCGTGTCGAAGTGTGCGGCTCTTCCCACGCCGGGAAAATGCGCACAGTAAGCAAAAATTGCAGTTTAGAAAAGAGCGTTTGCATGAGCGGAACTCAGTGGCTGCGTAAGAAAACCGGCCGCATTCTATCAAATCAAGCGCGCTTGCTTCTGCGTGAGCTAGTGCTCACTGCCGTGGCGTTCTCGCGTAAAACGCGTTTTCTGCCCGTCGCACTGTCATCGCATCTTTGGCTTTTTGTGCACTTCGAAGGATGGTCATCGAGAACGCTTATAATAAGCTCGAGCGGCAAGCGTTTCGAGTCGGCGATCGCCGCCGCCGATATAGCGGCAGCGCTAACGGCTGCTTCAAGCGTCGATGCTTCTGTCGTAGGAGCCGTTTTCGCCGTTATTGAGCCATCATAGCCTAGAAAAAAAATAAAGCTTGTATAATTTTTATTTTTACATCAGCACATCTATTCGTAATTAGCTTTTGAGAATCAGCTTAGAATGTTTACAAAAAGGATTCTTTCTATTACCTTTTATTCTCTGCGCGGTGTGCTGGCGTACCGGTTCGTTGCAAGCAGCAAGATTTCTTGCAGAAAACGGCGCAAGTCAACGAGAATTTAAGAGACAGAAAGCGACTACGCTTGTCTATTTTAAGTAAGAATTTTTCTCCGGCGCACCATAGTTCTTGAAAGAGTAAACCAGAATCATAATCTGTTTTAAAATAAAGCCTAAAAAGCTTTTTCAACGGAGTAAACGTAACCCTCAAAATGAACTAGAAAAAAGAAACTATACGGAAATATCGTGGAAACTTTTCTAAGACCGTCATGAACACTTAGAAACGCATACTTCCATGTCTATACAGTCCATACCACTACGAGACTACAATTCTATCTTTGTATCTTATTTCCTTTCTTTTAGCGCATCTGTATAAAGGTCTCATCTTTAGAAATCTCAAAACATCCAATCTTGCTGATGCCATAATAAGGGCCTAAGCCACTTTCGGACCTCGGTTACTTCAGCAACTCGTATCATATTGGTGCCCTCGACCGTTTTT
>JAQGBB010001874.1:0-12261 GCA_034691745.1 Prismatolaimus dolichurus | reverse complement strand
TCTTATTTTCAAGCGTAGTTCCCCACAGGCAAGATACTGATTGCCTGTGGGGAACGTGGCTTCCATTCGGCAAGAAACCCTGTTTTTTTCAGAAAACCATATTTCACAAAAACCGGTTTTTGTAAGCAAAAACTCGATTTTTGTGCAAAAAAATTGTCACTATAGAGGGAAAAATTTTTTCTTTTGGGGATAGTCCTAATCATCCCCGAGGAAGATGACCTGGGGTGTGCCATAGCTAATTGCATGCCTCGTCGATTGGTTCAGGTAGTGGATGTTCAGCGCTACAATGCAGAAACGCGGGGACGTGCGTCGAGAAAGTGACCGGCTCCTTCGTCACTGCAAGTTGCGCTTGCAAGAGCGGCTACACGGGACGGTTTTGCGAACAGGGTACTGAGCTAAAAGAGACGCCTTCTTATTAGCGCAACAAAAAGAGGTCTTTAGATGTCTGCGGCTTCACGATCGAGAACGAGCTAAGCGGTCAGTTCCATACGCCGGGCTTCGCCGACGGCCACGGCTACCCGAATTCGGCCGATTGCACCTATACTATCAGGGTGCCTGACGGGTACCGCATTCGTGTGCATTTCGAGAGTTTCGACTTCGAGACAAACTTTGACTACGTCAACGTCTACGACGGGCAAAACTCGAGTTATCCAGCAATTGGAGAGTATGGGTTTTCAGGTCGCCCACCCCATTAGATTCGGTGCCTATGGAGCACATGCGATTTGTTTCAGAACCTTGACCTCTGGTCTTCCACAGCCCGACTTCATTAGCACGTACAACGTGATCGCCGTGCGATTCACTACTGATATTTCGCTCGCTTTTCGTGGATTCAATGCGTCTTTCGTAACAGGTATGGGAAGATATCGAGACTGCGAGATGCAACCGCGTAGCCCAGGGGCGGCCAGTCCAGGGGTCAAGGGCCACATTTGTCCTTTTGAGTTAAAAATTTCCTGGCAAAAATGTTGTCCGTTTAGTATTTGTCCTATGTTCATATGTTAGAAGTTAGCCCCAAGCCCAAAATTTTTGACAGAGAAAGGAACCTTTTAGTAAGGGGCAGGCCTACCCCTTACCACTTTCGCTCATTGTTTGGGTTAGATCCACTTTTTGGCAAGGGGTGTCCCTTACCACTTTTCCGGGGGTCCGTCCGGCTATTTGGTAAGGGTCCCTTCTGCCGCTTTGTTCCGCCGTTGGTCAGGCCACGAAGACTACCAATTTAGCACCGACCTGGATGAACTTCACGACTGAGACGGGCATCATCGACTCGTACGATCCTCTCTTCTCGCGGCGCACGGCCGTCTATTACAACCACTACTACGAGAACTACACAATCTCCGTTCCCGGGCGTACGCATCTGCGCATTCAGTTCGCGTCCATGGACATCGCGTCGTCGCCGCCCGACTGCATCGGCAACTACCTCGAGGCATTCGCGATGCCCAGCGGAACGTCGTTTGGAAGGTCGTACAAATGAGCAGCGTTCTCCCTTCTTTCTTCTTTGCTTCAAACAGGCGAGTCTCACTTTCTTTCTAGGTATTGTGGTTTTGAGATTCCCGGCACGCGCGAACTCGCGTCGGCATCGTTGAAGCTCGTTTTCAATCTTGATACTTATCATCCGACGCAGAATTTCAAACTCATTTATATGGCGACGACAGGTTAGCTGAGAATGAAGCAGTTCGTGCAGCAAGGGAATCGTATTAGCCACTCACTTGTGAACGGGGAGTAAACAAAGTTTAAAGAGCTAAAAACGCATCTGATGGTTTCGGCCCAACAAGTCACAACTTCTAAAAACTCTTCAAGGTCCAAGTTTGGCAATTTGCTTCAAAAATCGCCACATTCTGGAAATTTTCGCTCAAAAATGGTTAAAATTTTGAATATTTCACATAAAAGGTCAAAATTTTTGAAAATTCATCAAAAAATCTCATCTGAAACTACTTCTTTTTATTCTCCCGTGAAGAGGGTCCCCTGTCTACGATTGGACTGGGAAAGGCCAACCCAGCCTGAGCCTACCCATCCCTGATGCCTGCCTGTGACCCCATGTAGACTTCTGCCAGGAGCAGCACATCGACTGCGGGATGGGCGCCGAGTGTGTCAACAACGAAGAGGGCTATTCGTGCCAGTGCAAGTTGGGCATCTCTGGACAGGACTGCCGACTAGGTGACTATGAGCTATGCGCGACTCAAGCCATAAAATTACTGGAAGACGAATATCTATACTTTAGCAAACTGCTCCAACGTTCTGCTCTCGAATGGCACTGGCTCGTTTGGTTCCCCACGGTGAGGCCATCGACGTCGAGACAAAGCTAGCACAGTGAAACTAACCGCCAACACAAAGCTTTTTTTCCGTCACAAATTTTTAAGCTTTAGTTTAAGTTACAGCTTAATGCTCCAATTAAGCCTACAGCAAAGCCCAAGTCTTACCTAAGCCTAAGCTAGTATAGCTAAATGATCAACCCAAAGAAAACTTGTGACGACAAAATCCTGGAAGCCAACACATATTAACGTTTAGCTATCCCGACATGTACGTGAACAATGCGAACTGCAGCTGGACGATCCGAACGCCCGGGCAGATCGCGACCGTCGTGCTCATGCTCTTCGATATCGAGGGCATCTGGGGCGAGGAGTGCACCAGTGACTACGTGGAGTTTCTTGACGCCGACATGAATTTGATTGGACGGTAGTGAACGCTAGCAGTGCTTGATCGCTTGCGAAAACTGCTCAAATGTCTGCAGATACTGCGGTCAAGATCAAGCGCTGAGCATAAGCTCAAATCGAGACACGATGTACGTCCGATTCGTGAGCGACGCGACCGTCGTAGCAAGAGGCTTCTACGCAAGCTATAGTGGAAGTACGCATGTCTTCGTGAAGGGGTAGTGTAGGCTAGCGACGGTCAAAACCAAAAATATTCAGAATCGAATCGAGACCCTCTCAAATTCTAAAAATTGAAACGATTTAAATCGAATTGATTCCGAATCGAATCGAACATAAAGTCTAGACAGGGCCAGCGAGGATAGTAGGGGAGCAGGTCGGGAGGGGTAAGGGGGGGTGAGGGGCGATGGGGAGAGGGGTTTGGCCGTGCAACCATATAGCTCTCCTTTTGTTTCCGCGCTGCGCGCTACAGGGAGGATGCAAAAACAGCAAAATATGGCAACCCGAGGCAAAGTGATGCCAGGGCATGACAAGTCGAGAAAATTGAGAAATTTTAGTCAGCAAAAATGTCTTTGCAGCCTTGGGAGTCGAAAATTTGAAACGATAATTCTTAGAGGCCAAATCTAGTCGATTCCATTCGAGTCGATTCGACTCAATTCGATTTCTTTTGACCGTCGCTAATGTAAGCTGTTCAGCATCTAGCTTGATTGATTGTCCTGTTTTCAGCACCAAACAACTGCACTTATCACGTGTGCTACAACAATGGCACGGTATGCAGTATAGGGTATGGAAGCTATTGCAAACTAAAGCTAATGAATTTCACGTTAGTGCGTTCCTGGCTCCGGTACCGACGCTCCTACTTGTCAGTGTATCGCCGGCGCCTACGGTGGACGCTTCTGCGAAAAGGACCTACTCTGCAACGTTAACACTTGCCTACATGGCTCAACTTGCATCCACGGACCGGACGGCGGCTATCGCTGTTTGTGCCGTCCTGGGTTTACGGGAAGACGTTGTGACACGCTCGGTACATGTAAAAAGTGCACAACCGTGGAGCCAATGGGGCAAGGGGAATTCCCCTGTCGGGTTGATTACCGCAGAAAAATGGTAAGGGGTACCCCTTGCCAAATAGCCGGACGGATCTTAGGGGAAAAGAAGTAAGGGATACCCCTTGCCAAAAAGTGGGTACGACCGAAAAAGCGGCCAAAAATGATAAGTGGTACCCCTTGCCAAAATTTTCCCTTCCCGTCAAAAATGTCTGGCTCCACGGTTGAAAGTGCATAAATTCCAGTAGGTATTTAGTAGTTACCACTGTCAATCATATTGTAGATCCGAGAGTCGTACAAATTACATCCGCACCAGCAATCATAACGTCACCATTCTATCCCGAGCCATATCCGCTCGACATCGGCCGAGTGTGGTCGATCACACTGATTGGTGGCAAAGCGGCGATTCTTACCTTTACGGACTTCCGCCTTGAGAACAGTCCGACCTGCGTGAGCGCCGATCGAGTTGAGATATACAGCAGCGTTCTGCCCTCGAACGAAAGCCTTATCGGCAGGTAGGTGTAATCCACCGACGCAAGCCCGCCTATTCACAGAGTTTACCCTAATCGTTGCGTAGGTATTGTGGTGCGAAGCTGCCGCCGGTGCACACTTCTTCAACGGGCATGATGTCGGTCTTTTTCTTCTCCGACGACTCGATCGCCCTCAGGGGCTTTAACGCCACTCTCACTGAAGGTTTGGAGGGTTGACCGGGGGGAGGGGGGGGTCCGGACTCTAAACCCTGACCACAAGGGGTACCCCTGACCACTTTTTGGGCAGCTCGGCGGCCTAAATGGTAAGGGGTATCCCTTATATCCCTTACCACTTTTTCGACAGGGGTCAGCCCCTTCTTGACCTCTAGGGTTTCAGCTTGGTCACAGTCTTTGATTCGCGCTACTAGGCCAAGCCGGCTGCGCCCTTATCAACTGTCAGAACGGCGGAGAATGTACCTGGAACGAGACTACTCACGGCGCCGTTTACTTTTGCAACTGCTTGCCTGGATTTAGCGGTTATTACTGCGGCCAAGGTAGACACGCAGTGTGGCCGCGAAGACTTACCCTCTTAGACTCAAAAACTTTCAGACGACTTCTGCAGTCAGCTTACGTGCCACAATGGAGGTTCATGTTTGCATGGATGGCTGCCATACCCGGTATTCGCTAGCGTACAAGCTTCAGCTTTTTTAAGCTAACGAGCACTTCGTTTAGGTCTCTGATTTCGGTCCCGTTTGCAAGTGTGCCGCTGGGTACACCGGTGCACACTGCGAACATGGTATACTTGAGGTCTAGTCAAGCTAGGCTGGCTAACGTATAGTGAACTTCCTCTCCATTTACAGTTCTGTGTGGCGGAACGATTACGGACGTTCTCAGCAGCCCACTGCTTACACCAGAGTACCCGCGCGGGTACGTTGGAGTTTGCCGCTGTGCCCTGAACCCATCCAGGTGCAAATAGGGTTTTACAGATATCCATCGTTCGCCGACTGCACATGGTTCATCCGCGAACGCGCAGGCTCTCGCATTCAGTTAACGTTCTTCGACTTTGACCTACAAGACCCAGACGGAGCAGCGTGCACGGATGTTGACTGGGTCAGCGTCTATGACGGAGCCAACACGTCCGCGCCTTTGATCGGAACGTACGAGATTAGATCGAGGAAACTTAATTCATAAAGTTGCAATCCGAGACTTGACCTTTCTGAGTGTAGGTACTGCGGGTTCGTGAAATTTCAAACTCCGATTAACTCGAGCACGAATGCGCTCACTATCCACTTCGGATCGGATGGCCTTGAGAGTGGTCGCGGATTCAAGGCGTCCTTGAGCGCAAGCAAGTCATTCATAGCAGTGTGGCAAAAAGCAAAATGGAATTTTTTCGAATCGGCTTTTGAAAATCGAGTCTAATCGATTCGATTCCGAGTCCCAGCCATGCAAAATCAGTAATCTGATTGTGCTGAGTGAACAGTCATTTCACAGCGCAAAAAAGTACAATGATTGCAAAGCACGCCATTTTATATGAAAAGTGGCAAAAATGTGGTAGACCAAGCAAAGAAACTGACGAATTACAAGCAAACTACGATGTGGAGAAAACCCGAATTGAAGCATGTCGAATGGTTGCACTTCGTTTCCCCAAACTTCGTTCCCCCTCCCATATGTTATGTGATATATCATAGCATACGATAATCTTAGTGTTAAGAATGCATATCACATTATAATACAGATAGCGTATGCGGTCCTAACAAATTGTCTGATGACGTTGTATATAGTAAAACCCCGTTGGGGAAAACGACATTGGGGGAAAACGAAGTGGATTTTTTCGAATATCGCCGAAACGGCGAATCAAAACTAATCAATCCGATTCAACGCGATGCGTTTCCTTTTGCTTATCCATATTGCTGTTTCAGTCGGTAGCCAAAATCCAAGAGTGTATAATTGAGCTGCCTCCGATAGGCTTCGACCAGACCACCGTGTGCGATTGGTACTGTCTAAATGACGGCGAGTGCACGCCGCCCACGAGTGCTTCAGCACTGCCGACGTGTCGGTGCCCTGCCGGTTACGCGGGTCTCCAATGCGAGCGCGATACGTTGTGCGATCCAAATCCGTGTCTCAACTCGGGCGTCTGCTACCACGAGGCGTCGGGAACAGACTACTTTTGCGACTGCCCGTCGTATGCGTCGGGCCGGCATTGCACTCAAAGTAAACTTGGCTCTTGCCATCCGTACTTTTCCGGTTAATACCCAGAAATGAGTTCTTTTAGTCCAGTGTGGTCGTAATTTCTCACACCCGTTTGTTGGCACCATTCAGTCGCCACTCTACCCGCACAACTACCCGGCGATGAGCCGCTGCGATTGGCTATTCTACGAAGACGCCAGCGTTGAGGTGAACTTCAACTTTACCGACTTCCAAGTTGAGCCGATTGCGGGCTGCCGATTCGACTATGTCAGCGTCAGCATTTGCTTCGGCGACGAGTACCACTGTGCGCCGATCGAGAGGCGAGTCTGAAGCGGGATTTTCACTGAAAACTTTTACCTCAACCAAAAAAACTTTTGAGAAAAAAGCTCGTTGGTAGATGGCGAGGCACTTTTAAAAATTTGCCCCACGGGGGGGTGCCCCAAACTACCAACAGTAGGGGAAGGGGAATCCCTGTCAGGCCGACGGCTGGGGAAAGTGGTAAGGTGTACCCCTTACCAAATTGTCGGACGGACAGTCGGAGAAAGTAGTGAGGGGTAGCTCTTACGAAAAATGAGCGAAAAATTGTAAGGGTACCCCTGACAAATGTTTCCCCTCCCAGTCAAGACTTCTTGGCTCCACAGTTGCAAAGTCGCTCGTCACTTCTGTTTCAGCGTCGGACGATATTGCGGCCTGAAGCCATTCTCGGTGAGGTACCGTTTCCTCGGCATTGGTCCGGTCGAGTTCGTTAAAGTTTCGTTCCGCTCCGACGACTGGATGGACTTTAGCGGTTTCTCGATGACCTACACAGCAAGTAGGAGATCGCCTTGACTTCAGCTTGCAAAAGCTGTCTGTTCCCTCTCGTTTGCAGACTTTCCCGATCCGTGCGTTGAGGACTTCTGCCTGAACGGAGGGACGTGCATTCCAAGTCAGACACGAGCAGGCGCCACGTGCAAGTGCCCACCCCGATGGACGGGCGACCGTTGTGACGTCGACGCATTCTGCGGTCCGGCGACCAATCCGTGCAAGAACTTCGGTCGATGCGTTGCAGGACCGACGGGCCCTAGATGCGAGTGCGCTGCGGGAAGTCGCGGCGAGTTTTGCGAACAAAGTAAGTTGCCTTTATGTTTTCTGAATTTTCTTCTGGACTGCCTTCTCGTCTCGCCTCCTCATTCTGCGTTTAACGAGCTATCGGGCTTCATTCTTTCGCATGAATACTTCGCAAAAAATCGAAATAGAAAGAATCGGAAAATTGGAAAAAATTGAAACATTGAAAAATTGTAAAAAAACCGAAATCGAAATCGGAAAAAATGGAACAAATAGCTCTTCACGCTTTTCTCCTTACGCAGTCTACTGCGGTGGATCGCTTCCGGCACCGCCTGGGGTGGTTGCGTCTCCACTTTATCCAAGCGGTTCGGCCGCCGACGCAAACTGCACGTGGACGCTCACGGCGAAGAACGGCTACATCGTCTCGCTTAACTTCACCGACTTCTTCATCGAGCACGCCGGATCGGCTTCCGACTGTGGAACAACGAACTATGTGAAAGTCTACGACGGTCCTTCGACAGCGTCGGCGCTTATCGGAAAACCGTACGAAAGTGCAATAAGGATCCTATAGTTTTCTTACATTTTTTCTCTTTTGATGATGGTATGATAGTCTCTGTGGTCGGAACATCGGACTTGTGCTCTCGTCGACGAGGTCAAACATGGCTGTCGAGTATAGGGCACACTCAGCGGTACCACTGGCGGGACAACGTGGTTTCAATGCTCAGTACAATGCGGGTACGTTTCTCCATGGGCGAGTGTAAAAGCCAAAAATTTTGGAACTGAAAAACTAAAAAATCGTAAATCGGATCGAATTATGTCGATTCGAATCGAAGAAATGAGCCGTCTTCTTTTTCTACATGGAAAACAGAAAAATCGCAAGCCAGATATGCCGTACGAGCCAAACGTTCTGGAATTGAGAATCTAGGTAGAATAAACGTTTTAGTCTTCTACGATACTTGTGCGATAAAGAAGCCGTGTCTGAACGGAGGCACCTGCAAGAATCAGCCCTTCTCCTACTTCTGTCAATGCGTATGTGTCTCGTATCCCTTGCATGGTAGCTTTCGTTATGGCACGTGATCTCAACGTGTTTTAGATTCCTCCCTTCCATGGGCTCAACTGTGAAATTGCCGACAGCGATCCGTGCGAACTCGTGCCCGGCGTCTGCGGACCAGGGACGTGCACGTCGGATGACGGGCTCACTTGGCGCTGTGTCTGTCCACCGCAGTTTACTGGAGATTTTTGCGAGCGTCCGCAGCTGCGTCTGGAGTAGTAGACGTAAACCTAGTAGGCGCGTAGGTTTCGAAGGAGAAGCGCTGTGGTAGTTAGCTAGCCTATTGTGAGTGCCATATGCCTTAGTGCTCTTTGAAGTGTTCTCGACACGTGTCGACCTACTGGTCCGTGCGCTAACATGGCAGGTAAAGGGATTGTTGCTGTTGCTCTAGTGGTTGGTTGGCTTTAATACATACTTGCATCAAGTCAAAGCTGCTGCTGTGAACCACATGGGCGGTCATATGTTCTCTATCTCCGAGCATACGAATAGTGAATAAGGCGCACATGGTGTCCTTGAGGGCGCTGAGAGCGTTTCCACCATTCCCTACAATCGCCCACCGCCCAATGGAGACGCCCCCTCAGGCGCCCGCGGTGCCGTGTCTCTATTGAGCGCGGGCAATCGTAGGGGATGACGGAAACGCACTCAGCACCCTCAAGGGTACCATCTGCGCTTTATCCACTATTTACACGGGAGCGAGGCGAGTAAGACATAGGGCTCAGCCGAGAAGCATGTCCCAGTTTGAGTGGGATTGTCTCACTTATGGATCTCTTCGACCTACGAAGCTGAGGGGAAGCTAGTTGGACACAAGTGGACCGGCTGAAAGCGGAAGTGCATTCTGCCTATGGCAAAAACAACGTGCGCAAAAATTTTTGAAGCAAGAGACAAATGTATAGAAAACTAATGTGTGCGGGGGGGGGGGCGCACCACAACCATTTACAAGTTTGCGCCTACCATTGGCAAACTGACGCCTACCATTGATAAGTTGACACCTACCATTGATAAGTTGCTAACACCGTCGGCTAACTTTCATTTTGTATAAGTTGTATAACATCGTGTTGCCACTACGATGCGAAAAGCAGCTCAGCATTTGTGCTTCTATGTTCACGAGATGGCACTTCGGCTGCAAAAAATCGATACGCACGACTTGGCTTCGATCGTGTCACGGCACACCCAAATGCAAGCATGAGCGTATCTGTTTCCTCGGTTTTACACGGTGAATAAATTTGAAAACTTGTATTGCATAGCTGCAATAACTCTTATCAGTGCTAAAATTATCGGCTTCAGTGCAGCTAGGTCGATGCGACTCCTTTTAGGTCCACTGACGCACGTCAGTGAACCTATTGCCGCGGTCTCTGTCGTCCGTCCGTCTGTCTGTCTGCCCGTTAGCGCTAGACGAAAGCAAAAAGCAAGAACGTAAAAATTTTCAGGTCCATTGGCATATTTTATCTTTTTTCTCTTCATAACTTGAGCGTTTGTGCTCGAATTTGCATGAAATTCGTTGTACTCAGCCAAGACACAGAATTCGCTTATAATTTTATCGAAAACCTGGCGTAGCGGTAACAAGTACTATAAGCATTTGAGCAATGCAAGCAAGTAAACTCCGGGCGCAACATGGTTGTGTCCATCTATGCAGTCCAAATATATAGGGCGTGGCCATTGTATTCTTATAGCACAAAATGACGCGAAAAATAAAATTACAAGTGGATACCTTCATACTTGTCATTGATGTTAATTTTGGCATAAGTTCTTTCAAGTGCAATGTCGTGTGTGCCAAGTGCGTCAGTAGACCTCTAAGATCGGTTCATCCGACTTGTCAAAAGCTGTCATTGTCTCGTGTGTGCTTCGCGCTGTTTGGGTTTTTGCGTTAGCAGCAGCGTCACGAACACGAAATGTCGAATACGATAGACGAAGTGAGTCGCTTTCGCAACGCCGGAGACGACGCCTATGAGCACGGATACTACTTCCGAGCAGCCGAACTCTACACAAAAGCAATTGAGAGAACGACGAACAATAACAGTTCATGCAGTCTTTACGCCAGACGAAGTGCCGCGCGTGCGCAGTTCGGACTTTGGCGTGAGAGTCTCGCCGATGCTAATCTGGTCGTCGAGATCAGTGCGAACGCACTGCTTGGTTGGTCTCTCAAAGCGGAAGCACACGCCGCCTTAGCGCAATGGGTTGAATCGGCTGACGCGTACGCACGGTGTCTGGCGCTGGAGCCCGAGTCGGACGCTTACCTGGCCGGCATCACCGAGTCCGTTCTAAATCGATTTCACCACGAGTCACACTACAATCCGGGCTCACTAACACCGGAAACGCTCGCGGAACGATGCAGGAATTTGCACCCGTTCGTTCAGTCAGCGGACGCAGAACGAGAGATTCCCTACCATGTCGACGCTCTCGTGTGTGGGTTTGACGAATATCCTAGTTCAAACGACTTCCTCGTCTGCCAACTCTGCTACCTCGCTGATCTCCTTGACACAGTACATCAGCCAAACTATGCACTCAGCTGCGCGTTGACTGCGTACGCTCTGCTAAAACGTGCACCGCCTACGGCTGAAAGTGACGCAACTGAGTTCACGTGCACCACAAGCAGTCTCGTTGTCTCGACGAGTCGCCAACTTGGCCTGCTTGGTTTGGCGAAACACCATGCCGAACAACTGATCAATCTGGCCACCAATCGCGAGCAAAAAGCGTCCGCGCTTGCCATAAAAGGTGATATTCTCAAGCAAGAAGGTGCCTTCGAAGACGCAATCGGGGTGATAACGGAGGCAGTACAAATGACCAGCAGCGCCGAACACATGATGCTCGCACAGCTCGCCGAGCTCTACTTCTGGCTTGGCACCCCAGAAATGGCAATCCAAAAATCCGAGAGGGCCGTCGCGTTTGCTCGACATACAAACGATGTTGAGAGCTTGGGCTCTCTTCTCAGACATCGGGGATCGTTCCTCGGTGCAGCTGGGCGCTTTGCCGAAGCCTCGCAGTGTCTCGACGAGTCGGCTAGCGTTGACACCTCGCCGAAGAACCAACTCTGGGCCGATGTCACCAGAGCCCATTTGATAGACAAGGAGCTCACCACCGTCGTGTTTGCCGCTGGTGGAAAATGTGGATCTGCTAGGTTTGCCGAACTCGCACGGGCTGGCGCTGAGAAATTTCAAGCGGCGCTGCAGCTCTCCATCAACCTCGAAATGGCGGACGCACAGCAGCACATTATGACGAGCTTCGCGTGGTTCCTTTTGCATCAGAGCAAACCTACAGAGGCAAAAAGCCTTTTTCGTGAAGCACTTGCGGCTGGGCGTAAACTCCAGCACATCGAAAACGAGAGACTTGCACAAACACTCGTCGGGTACGGTCTAAGTCTCTTCGAAAGTCAACGGGGAAACTCCTCGACGACAGAGGCGCTGCTCTTACTGCAAGAAGCAGAAACGCTCTACGAGGCAACGCGTGCTCGTCTCAGGAAGGATGAACTCATGGTGTCGTACGGAAGTGCAACACTTGCACAAGCCTGTTATCGCTTTCTCTCCAACGCTCATTTGCTGCTCGGCGAGCCGATAGCAGCACTCGAGGCGGTCGAAAGGGGCCGTTCGAGTGCCCTCGCAGCGGAGCTGGAGCGAAAGTCGCGCCACGACGCGCAATCGCCTCTGCATGCGATGAGCTTTCGCGAAATGTGCGACGTCGCACAACGTTTGCACGTGACCTTTGTGTACTATGTTGCGTTCGCAGAGTCGTCAATACACTATGCGTGGGTGATACCAGCGAGCGTTAGCGCAAATGCGCACTGGGTCCGTCTTCGTGACAAGGGCCGAAGCAGTTGTTACACATTAGAA
>JAQGBB010001873.1:0-12264 GCA_034691745.1 Prismatolaimus dolichurus | reverse complement strand
CAATCTGCAAAGTTTTATTCCTTTCTTGCTGCGCAAGAACTGGGTCATACTGACGACTTACTGGGAACAGGGCACAGGCGCAGGGAACAATGTATTAAGGCATAACTGTTCCACCCTTCACTGGATGTCGATCGTCCCTTAGAGGTTATTCATGTTCGCTCTTATCTTCTAGTGTTCTAGGCAAAATGTCGCCGCCTCAGATCCAAGTCGTTTATTGCGGCGTTCGCACTCTTGACAAATTTTTCCACAAATCTATGATGCCATGGATAGTCGCCGACCCTTCGTCTAATCTGCAAACCTTAGTTAGCCTTCGCATCGCTGATGGACGTTACGTCACCGCATACAAAGCGGGCAGCGGCGACATCATGTTCGAGCACAGCCTTAACTCCATGCACAGACTCTATCAGAAGGACTGCGTATTCGCTTACCTGTATCGCTTACAACAAAACTCGCCGTTTGTCTGCCATGTCTTTCGCGCTGATGCAGCTGACGTGGTATGCACATAAACTATGTACATGCGTGTCTGTGCACCTACATCAGGTTAGCACTTGCGATCATTGACCTTAGCGTTTAGCGTTGACGGTTTTGACCCCCACATGCACGGCGTCTAAATCGTTCTCAACGTTTAGCTCTCTCGCTTTGTCGGTGCTCTCAGCGATGCACTCAGCAAGCTTCCAAATCGTTCTTCCACGTCACAACGCTCGCATCGCTCAAAGCGAGCATCGCATCCGCTCTTAACGCCGCAGGCCAGTATGCGCGCCTACCTTCACTTCGAGGTGCTTTACATTGGAAAAGCGTATCAGTCAGACGGTCTCGTTACCGCAAGCCTCATCGACGATGCGGCTTGCAAGTATCTCGATTACGCGTTGGATCAGCAAGACGACACCAGTCAAGCCCGGCACGCCACACGTTTACCATCAGCTTCGTCACTGGAAGAAGGTACGAGCCTATCGTACGCGCTTTCATACGTTGTTTTACCGCTTGTTCTTCAGGTGCACGTCGACGAATTGCGAGTACAGCAAGCAACAAGTCGCTACCGCTTGCTCTCCTACCCGAACGCGTTCGAATCGAGAACGCCCTTCAAGCGCAAGCGTCACGAAATCATCGAGGTGGCGGTGGCGTCGTCTCATTTACGACCAAAGCAGCCGTGGGTCTTCTCTCAGCACAGGGTAGTGGTGTCCGTTCTCGTCCAGGAGGTTCCCGTCTTGGTTCCTATTTGGAAGTCGACGATGAGACAGTAGCGCAGAGTAATGGCAACATCGTTTCCGGAGCACTACCGCTTCCTCCACCTTTCCGTCTTTCGAGCGACGCTGACGGATTCGCCGAGCTCGACGAGTCGCATGACACAGCTGCAGATGAGGACGACGTGTTCGATGTGAACAACAACTGCGGTGCTGAGGATGCAAGCGCGTCTAGTTTCACTCTCGGAGCCGGTGCTGCAACAGTTGCACCGAAACGTGCTGCACCACCACGCTGTCGAGCGATGCTCCTCATGGTCGGCGTCAATGATCTTTGCGTCATATCGCCGAGCACGAAACGATTGCTGCTCGTTCGGCCGTTTTCCGAGATTTGCTCAATTTCTCAGGTAGGACGCGTCACAATGTGCTCGTGTGTGAAGCTAGGTTAGATTCATTTCTCATCATTGTTTTTTCTCACCTTTATAGCTTAAAAGGTTTTTTCCCAAGTCCTTTGCTTTTTGCTCGCTTGCATGCGCTGCTCCCCATAGCGTGACATTGCGTAATACCATGACGTTATTAGATTGAACGAATTGTTGACACAGCGTTTGCGTCAGCCTAGTCGATTAGATCATCTAATTGGATTTGGCGCGTGCTAATGCGTCTACACCCGTTCTCCAGCAGATAAAGATTCTAGCGCTACTTTTACGTATGCTTTTCGATGAGAACTTCATTGCAGCGTTGAGTGCGACGTGCATATAATTGGGCTTTTGGCACGACCCACATCATGCGTTCATCCGTGTGCACGACATGCATATATTTTAGCTAGAAGAAAGACAAATCAAATTAGCCTTTTCGCTCGAATGCGTTCGCTATTAAATTGGCTTTTATACTTGCGCACGATGTTGCAACGACTTGCTTGCGTAGTCATGCATATACGATGATATGCAATCGCCCCCTACCGGCGGGATGTTTTGCCTAATTGACTGAGTTCGCTTTTGGATGATCATGCATTCTATATGCATGCATAAAAAACATATGACGCGCCTTGCAACTTTAGGGTGCCTCGAACTCGGATCATTTTGGCTTCGTCTGTTCGACAGATGTCGAACGCAAGTTTGTCTGCTACGTTCTGAAAGCTCAGTCAGCCGCATTGGTAGGCTTTAGTTTATGCCATCTCATCCGTGTAGAACTGACGCACTACATGTTTTTATTTGAAAGGCATTTGATATCATGCAGTCCTTGCGGTCAGCGTTCACTGCTGCGGCACTGTCGCGCAATCAGCCTCCGTCGCCCCGCCGAACTCCACCTGAGCACCAGATTTGTCACCTCTGTCCGATGTATCAGTTTTCGCAGCTTTGCATCGAAGTAGAAGGTATACCGTCAAGGGCTTTCGCCAGCGAAGTATAAGCGTATGCTTGTATGCAGGAAAAGAACCGTTGGAAGCTTTCGAGATGATCATGCGTCGTGTCGGACAGCTGAACGCTACTTATCAAGAACAGATTGTGAACGCCTGCAAGGCATGTACATATTGATTCTCGCCGTAATTAGTCTTGTTCATGCTGGTTTACCCTTTGGCCTCTTCTAGCCTCTAAATGGGGCTCGTGATGCGTCGAATAAGCAGCCGTCATCCTCGGTTGTCTTTGAGGTTTGTATTTTCGTCTCGTAATTTTCACTCACCTCGCACGCACCTGTTTCGTTGCAGACGTCCGTTCAAGCACGCAATGTTGCACTCATGATGGCGCTTCATGCTGTCTGTTGTGCGGCGCAGTCGAAGCATGTTCATCTCAGCGAACAGAGCAAGTCGGCGAAGCAGATTGAACCAGAGGTACAGTACCTACAGAAGCTGGTTAGGCAGACGAGTTACTCTGCTCAGGTAGTGCAGTGTATTACGGTTGGTCGTCTACGGCAGAAGAGTGGCGGTTTCCCAAGAGAGATACTTGCTTTTTGCACTCGTTCCCTAGAGTGTGAGTGCAACAACCTGTCGTGATGAGAGGCTCTTCGAAGTCTAATTACCCCAGGCATGGGAAAAAAGGAAGTGCGCAAGCGCACTAATTGCACTTTCTGCGACATTGCTGTCAGTTTGAATTTGCATGCTCGCTCTGTCTCTTCGTCATTCGCAGATTTATTAGCTCGCATGCAATAGTGGCGGTATCGTCAGCGAGTATTTGATCAATGTGTGTACACGATTGTCATGTGTTGAATGGTCGTCAAATATCGCTTTCTTGTAATCCGTCCACAAGTTAACTTTTTGCTTTTTCACAATTACTTTGTGAGCAACCGTGAGGATCTCGTGTGTGTTTAGTGAGTACATAAGTTGAGTGAAAGCATGCATTTTTCACGTTTGCGTCTGGATTTTTGATAGCGATCTCTGTGCATGCATACGCTGTTACTGTTGCGCTTTCCGGTGATGCGCTCTAGTGCTTGACGAGTGGGTGCTCCTGTGGGGCTTGCAGGCTGCGTCATTGCTGGAAATTGAGTAATTACCTAATTATCTCGGTAAGTGTTTACTGGCAGTCTGCTAAGCTCACGGTTCGTTAGGCAGCTTGCTACCGAGATGCGCTCGGCTGTCTACTCCATGATTTGCAATTTGCATTTTTAATTAGCCGTTGCGTATGTACCAGTCGCTAGCTATATAGCAGCTGCTTGTGGCGCAGCGATGAAGACGTTCTATTCGCGTCTGTTTCTGTCTCTTTTCTAAACCGAAACTATTCAATAGTCTACGTATTGGAAGAAGGTGCGTGTGCGTCCTTAACCGAATATGTGCAAGCGTTGTATAGTGTGCATACGTCACAGTGTGCGCTAAAACTGGCAAACGTAAATTGCTTTGCAATTTCAATGCATATCCATATGACGTATGTACACACGTTGAATCTGTGTGCAGATTTGCTTGTCCGACGATTACACACCGCAGCGGCGACCGCGAAGCTCAAACGCGACGTCGAGCATCGATGACAACAATAACAACGCGAGTGCTCGCATTTCTGGCTTGCGTGATCGTGCGAAGAAGTCACTTGCGACGTCGCTGGAATCGCTCGTGAAAGTACGTTTAGCTACCTGCGAAAGTATGCAGTCCCAAGCCAGCTTTGCGACTTGCAGAAGTTTGGTCGAGAAGACGACGTCGAAGGGATCATAGCGGACGCGAATACGCGTCGATCGACGATGAATTCATCTGCGGAAAGCGAGCTGGTTCGTCATTGCTGTTTGTCGCATATAGCCCACCTGTCCTTACTTGTTTCTTCGACATTCAGAATCGAGTTCGACCGGATTCGCTAAGCTTCCTCGACGACAACGCGTCCTCAGCTGGCGTTGATGGTCAGGCCTTTTACTGCTTCGACGACGATCCCGAAGCAGCGCTGGCTAGCGATGCATTGCTGCGTTTGGCAGCGGCGGCTAACAGCGAGCGCGAGTTCGCTGCACTCGAACTTGACGCATGTGGTCGTTATCGACCACGTCGGTCAACTGTCTCTGGTGATACGGTGATGACAAACGGTCTCCGCGGCGAGAATGAGGACGCGAATTCACCGAAACTAGCAGCGTACGTTGCTCTTCTTTTATCTGCGAGATGTTTTATCGAGCTCGATTGTTTAGATTGAGAATGCGCAGAGTTTATCGCACGTCAGTGATCGCACATGATCCGGCACTGCGTCATCTCTGTGACATTCGCGAATATGAACAGAGTACGACCACGTCCGAACCGTTGCATAGCAATCAGTCGACACCGAAAGATCGCCGCCGGATGTCGTGCAGACAGATGATATTCAATCGGGTTATGACCCCGCCATTGAGACTGGCGCAGCCGGCGAGTCCGCGGGGCGTGAATGGTGCGTTGTGTAGGTTGTTTGATCCCGCATGAAACTTGACGTCAACTGGTGCTGTTTGTAGAACTTTCGGAGAACAGACGTGTGAGTGTTGCGAATAGTATCGTCTTCTCACCGATTGACGGCCCGAGCGAAACTTCACCGTCGTTCGACAGCGCGTCGATCGCTTCCGCTGACACGGTCGGATCGTCGGAATACTATCGAGGATTGTGGAAGAAGATCATTTTCGATCAGATACTCATGACGCGAATTGAGAGGAAGAATAAGCAGGCTGCAGGTGTGCTTACTTCATGGTGGTTATTTGTTATTTTTTGTACATTATACCGAGTTTAGATGAACATTGTGCTGAAAGTGAGACGCGACTCAAGTTTGCTTATGAGGATGTTCAGCCGTTTCCTACTGGTGAAGCGAGTCGCTCCTGGCGGAGTTTTCTTGAACATCCGGCGCGTCAGGCGACACGTTTTGACGCGGTACAGGTCGAGGATGCGATCAAACTTGGTGAGCTTTTGTTCTGGCACGGCGATTTATGCTTGTACTCGTGTCTGAGGATTATTTATACATATGTATTTTTCTGTGTTCTCAAGGAGTCCCTCGCGAGATGAGGGCTGATGTGTGGCATTTTTTGGCCGAGCAGAATCTACTTGTGAAGGCGCGCCGAGCGTCGGCTGAGACGATTCCACCTTATTCGTATGCTGAACTTCTCAAGCAACTTACGTCACATCAACATTCGATTTTGATCGATCTGGGTTTGTCTTCGTCGCGTAGTGAATTCTACGTAGAGTGAAATTCTGTAAAGTACGTTGAAATACAAGCATGTTGAAGTACGGTAAAGTACGTTGAAGTGCAGTGTAATACACGGTGAAATATAAAGAAGCCGAGTAAAGCAGATGGTGTAGTTCATAAACGCGTAGACGTTGGTGCAGTATTGAGAAATAATAGTGTTGAAATACTGTGAAGTACGGTTATGAACGAAGTATGTATGTACGATACATCTCTTTGACGTTTGTGCCATTTTAGGGCGTACGTTTCCGTCTCATCCGTATTTTGAGCGAAAATTCGGTGCGGGCCAGCTTGCTCTCTTCAACTTGCTCAAGGCGTACTCGCTTCTCGACACGGAAGTCGGTTACTGTCAAGGATTGAGCTTCATCGCGGGCTTGTTACTTTTGCATGTACGTGCACAATTCTCAACTAGCTGCTCGTCTTGCATCCTAATGAAGGTGCAGCGGGAAAAAGGATAGCTATACGGTCAAACTGAGATTATCCCCTGTCCCCGGCCGACAAAGTTGGCGGACGGTGTGAGCAACTTGCCAATGGTACGAGAAATCGTTGGCTTTTCTCTTTTGCTTCAAGAACTAATGTGCTCGTGTTTTTTGTCAAACGGCAGGATGCCTTTTCGGCTTTGCTGATTTACTTGTATTGCTTCTGCTCTGATCGTAGACGGACGAATGCAACGCGTTCGATTTGCTAGTCAATCTGATGTACAGACTCGGCATTCGCAAACAGTACAGGCCCGACATGATCTCCTTGCAGGTACGTATACGTACAGTATGTAAGATTGCGCGATAAGATTATTTCTGACAATAACCGACGTGTAGTATGTACTCAAAAGGTCGACCATACCTGGTTATAGCCACAACATCAAAGCCAGTGCAGCAGCAATGTATGAGTGTCTTCTCTATGCGTAGATTCAAATGTATCAACTGTCGAGATTGCTCCACGATCGCCATCGCGATCTCTACGAACATTTCGAAGCGTACGAGATACCGACTTTATATGCAGCGCCGTGGTTCTTGACGCTCTTCGCTTCGACGTTTCCTCTCGGCTTTGTTGCTCGCGTCTTAGGTATTTGAGCTGCGTTTCCTGTATGTACATCACGTCATCTCTTATTGCAGATATGATCTTCTTCTTCGGCAGCTTTGACGTCGTCTTCAAAGTAGCGCTTGTTCTTCTCGGTGACCACAAGGTAACCACGCATGCAGTGATGCACAATTCCTTATTCGTCTTAAATGGCCGTTGTATTCAGGAACTTATCAAACAGTGTGGATCATTCGAAGCTATCAATGAATTTCTCAAATTGACTCTACCCCAAATGAGCATTATTCAGTCGGAGCGCGTATTTTCTCAGGCAAGTTCATGCACTCGAGGAGTCTGAGTGTCGAGTGGTATTTTTCCAGGTGCTTGAACTCGATATTAGCCGTGATCTGCTTGCGTATGAAGTCGAGTATCATGTTCTCCAAGACGAGATGCAGTCGTCACCCGCTCCGTTCTCTTGTGAGCAACCGTCGACGGATGATGTTATTCGGCTGCAGACGGCTAATAAGAACTTGAAGCGACAGGTAGGAAGCACTTCTGTCTTTTAACAGGAGGTTGTACTCATTCTATTCTCGCGTAGAACATGGAGTTGCTTGAGCAGCTACAGCAGGCTCACAATCGGATTGCGCTTATCGAGCAGTCGCAACAGGAGGCGGAGTCGCGTTTGCACAGTGCCAACAGCTCGCTCGATGCGTGCAAGGTTCGTTTCACCCACTCATCGATCGCTGTGTTCGAGTTTTGTTCGTATAGATGAAAATTTCAAGCCTCGAATCACGTGTGGACACACTCGACTTTGAGCGCCGTTCATTGCTCGTCTCACTCGAACGCATGCGTCGCCAACTCGAAGCGGCTGGTTTGCTTCCACCCGCGTCGGCGATGATGGCCGGTGGGGATCTGTCGACGTCGTTTACGCCACATCGTATCGATCAGAGCACGCCGGCCAACACGCGCACGGATGTGCGATATGCCAACTCGAGTGATAGTGGGGTGAGCAGTGTACAGACGCCGGACTCGATACCGTCGACGACGTTGGGGGATTCACCGTTTCGAAAACCGCCGCCGAGACGGGCGACCAAGAAGGAGGGAGATGTTGGGCGTCGACGTGCGCAGGAATGAGGGACGAGGCGGACAGGCTGGCGAGTTGTGGTGCTTTTACACATACTGATGCGAGTGAGCTTCGATAGGCGAATAGTTTGTCTGCATGTGGTGTCGAAGTACGTGTGTGCTGAACTTTTGGCTGATAGTACGACGTATTTGTGTGTTCTTGTTTTGTATTTCATTTGAGTTTGTTTATTCTTTTGCTTTATATTCTCTACTGTCTGACCAAAGGCGAAGGCGATCTTTTTTGCCATCATCTAAGTGAGTACACATCGTGTTTAGTTGACCGATCTGTTTCACTGCTGCACGATTGTAACATTCCGTCTACTGTACGGTGTCGTTTTTTGCTTTGTTTTCCTTTGCGAATGTATTGCTGTACTTTCACTTTTTGCATACGCATCATTGCTAGCATGTGAACACGGAGAAACTTGCGTATGCGCGTATCGCGACGCATTTCAAATTGTGACCCATCGACGTGCGACTCAAAAGTGTGTATATGCTTACGTACAGTACGTAGCTATGCATGTGTGTTCTTTACACTAGCGGTTCTCAACTCATTGCGTGCTTATGCTGTCCGGTGGTATTACGTACTCTACCTACCGCCGCTGGTGCCATACATTCGTATAGGTACTACGTTACGCTTTATGCTGTGACGATGAACTAGCTAGTCTGCTAGGCTTCAAGCCGCAATTTAGCGGGTCTGATGTGTACTGTATTCATGAAATGGCTCTCCTCATGACGCTCTCTTTGCTGGTGATTACTGCAGGGTACATTCCGCAGCTCTCTACTCTCTTTGGTGATTTTCGTTTCGTTCGCTGGTAAAGTACGCTCATTCTTGTTGCATATTCAACGACGAAACATCTATTTTACAGGGTTCCTACGGTGCGGCTCAAAATGCGGGTTTTCAAGGTCCAGAGGCAAAAAGCGAGGGTTTTTGGCCAACTTGCAGAAATGCGTGTCTTTTTTCGAGGAAAATAGCAAATTTTTCGCGCCGCTCGCGACAATTTATACGTTTCGATCGTTTAACAACCATTTAAAGTTAAAAAAATGATTAAAATTTTTAAATGGTGAAATTTTCCGAGGGACAAAAAATAGTATCAAAAATGTTTTCTTGGTCAGGCCTATGTGTAAGACATGTGCGGGTTTTGGGCCGCGGAAAAGCGCAATAACCCAGACTTTATTTATCCATATATAAAGCAAAGGAGAAGCTTGCAAAGATCGACTACACGTCACCTTACAGCATGCGGACATAAAACATTCAGACCGTTTCCGGTGGATGTCGCTGACTCAATACTTGGCAAAGTTTCACAGCAAACAGCTAGTTGCGCAATTAAGGTCATTTCCCACCCGCACAAAAACAGATGGCAATACAACGAGGTACAGTGCCAAGAACAGTAAAATGCTTAAGACTGCGTACACACTGTACATATTCATATGACCTGGCCTAGAAGATAACGTTTCCTTTTCCACCAGTACACAGAAGCAAAATATGCAACACGACGCGACGCACACGTAGCACATAAAACAAGGCCACTCTCGCAACTCTACAGTACGTGCCGCACGGTATCAACTGTTCCAGTCTGTACACTTCGTATTGTATAATTGGTTGTGTACTGTACACCCTACATATAGTGCGTAAATAATGTGCGGGAATCACAGCTGGTTTTAAAAGCCTAGAGACCGATGAGCAGAGAGCTCAGCTTGCACGACGCGCATACCGCCTATTGCATCTTGCTGACTTCAAGCTGTCGCTTTCGTTTTTCATCGTCCGAATCGTTGAGCGCGGCAGCAGCGTCTGCGAATGCCGTCGGGATGTTCTCGTCGATCCACTTCAGTTCTTCCTGCAAACGAAGCGCACACATAGAATCGAACGGAGACGTAAAACGAATAAAACGTTACGCGTTGCGTGTCTTTACAGCTCCCGAGTCCTCTCTCACCTCGAGGCTGACTTCTCGTTGCTGTCGCTTCTCGGTGGTGATGACGCCTCGTTTGACCGCTTTGCCGCCCGCAAATGCCTGACTGAATATAGTGTCCTCTAGAAAATGTGTGCGAAAATTGCAAATGGAGATCATCCCTCACTTGCTGCAGTGCTGGGCTCCAATGCAGCAAGGCACAACGACAGTGCTGTCTTAGTATACCGTCACCGTCTCCTTCGTCTTCAGCGGCGTCCAAGAGGGGAGTGAAAGCGTAACGCTGATTATTATTCGACGGTCGCCACAGAATCATGATCACGAGAAGGACGATCGAGAAGAGTAGCTGCCAGAAAGCCGTATCGACCCACCTACGACAAATGAGGAACATGTCAACCACGTCTTATCGCTCAGTCGGGATTGGCGGCAAATCGCTTACAGCTCAACCCAATCCTTCAAGCAGGCCGTGAACGTGTGCATGTAAAGGGACCATGACATGAAGACGACGCTTGCGAGCACGGCGAACGCGAGCGTGTTAGTGAAATGGCGATAAAGCGACAGCTTCACCTCGTTGCGACGCAGGCGAAGTGCACGCATCGTGTTCACGAGCGCGCTGAAAATCCACCAGCAGATGCCAACCTCGAGTGCGGTAAGTGGCAAGGCGATCAGCTGCTTCTGGCGTTGGCTGGCGTGTTGAACCTGTGAGAGAGACAAACATCAAAGATAGAGCAACGACATCAGATGCACACTACACACACAGCATACCTTTGAGACACGCATCACCGCTTCGATAGTTGAAAGTGTGAAGTAGAGAAAGCCAACGCCGACGACCTTGTGCAGTGTCTGTCCGAGACGCGGTTTTATAACGCCGAACCCGACCGAGACGATTATGATTAACATGCGCGCGAGAGTTCGTTTCAGACACGAGATGATCTCCGCAAACTGCAAGCAAAAATAAGAAACAGATTGAGAAAGCGTCCGGCATACGCAAGTGTTCGCCACAAAAAGGAAACAAAAAACATTTAGAATAGTAATAAAGCTGCAGAGTTCAGCCTAGACACACCTCGAGAGCGCCTCCAACTGACAAGCCCGTGCTATTCACCGTCTGGTACTCGGCGTAAAACACCGCAGCTTCGAACATGCCCAGAAAAATGACGCCGCCTAAACGCAAACAATAGACAGTACGTACAATACAATGCGAATGCGTGCAGTTCGTCGAGACGCAGCGTTTCGTGAAGCGGTGTCCCTCACCATAAATCACCCACAGTAGATGTCCACGTGACCCTACCTATCTACTGAGATTGCGCAATAACTAACTGTGCATACAACTGCAATATGCATTGTGCATTACGCTGTACGCCTAAAAAAGCACATCGTACACTTGCAGCATACCTTTGATCGACGGAAAACGGGCTTATGTGCATCAGCATAGTTCTATGTATTATAAATAGCTCACCAATCCAAAACTGAATGCGCAGCAGATCCTTCCACTGGAGAGCGCTCACGATCAACCAGACTAGCCCGAAGATGGCGTACACCCCGCACATCACACCGTAGAACGGCAGCAGCGGCCAATCGATCGCGCTCAAAAAACCGCCGCCAGGACCTTTCCACTCGATGTCGACGTCGAACGTCGTCGGCTGTACACTGCCCACGTCGGGCATCGTCTCGCGATCGATCTTCAAGATAAGCAAATAGATCGCCGACGCGGGCGTCTTCAACGACGGATGCGACGTCTTGAGTGCCCCGCTGTCGCCGCTGATATTCGCGGTCGCCCCTTTCTCGCCGTCGTTCGAAGGTGCAGCACGTGTACTTCTCGACGACGTCGGCGCTGCCGATTTCAGGATGGTTCCGTTCTGGAACATTCGATCGACGACGCGCGACGTCCAGTGTTGCTTGTAGAGATCATCGAACTCGAGCGGTTTCGGATTGCCGCTGCAGTCGAGCGACGCATCGCTCGACTCTGTGTAGTATACATTCGTGTAGTCGAGATCAGCGAACGCAACATACGGCTGCTGATAGTAAAGCTTCACAAGAACGCTCGTCGGATCCTTCGCGGCGTTAGACGGATCCACCTCGCCAACGATAACGCCATCACCGAGAAGTGACGAGTACTCGCGATCGCAAGGCGAACTTCGCACCATCAGGTGAAATCGATATTTGCCAGTGCCGATCCCGGCGTTGCATTTTATCTTTATCGAAATATCCGTGTCCTTGAACGCGCTGCGGCTCGTCCACAAGAACAGGCCAGTGTTCGACGTGTTCACGTTCACCCTTGTGCTCGTCTTGCCTGCTTCGAGCATCGCGCTCGCGCAACTAACGACAGCCAAGAGCACAGCCAGATGCAACATTTTAAAAGCACGGACCAACTTAACCGAGTTACTTCTTGAGCCGAAAACGTGGTGAGCAGACGTGGTAAAAACCATGGATACTATATCTTCCGCACTG
>JAQGBB010001872.1:0-12264 GCA_034691745.1 Prismatolaimus dolichurus | reverse complement strand
ATCGCTCCTCGGGCATGCTCACGTTAGAACAAATATATGATCGGCTGGTGGAACACTGAGTGCACCGAAGTGTTTCGGAACATGTTACACAAGGATTCCTGTGTTTATAAAAAATTCAAAATAATCAGAGAAAATGTAAAAATTTGAAAAAAATTTGACAACACATCCCGGCGTTACAAAATATTCCAAAAAGCGTCCTCCCGTTATAAAAAATCGAAATGTTTTGAAACTTCTGAAAAATCGGACAAATTAAGAAAAACCGGAAAATGTACAAATTCGAAAAACTGCAAAAAGACATCCTGCCGTTCCAAAAAAACTGTCCCAAAAGGCATCCAGCCGTTACAGAAAATGCCCCAAAAGCCATCCTGCCGTTACAAAGAAAATGTTCCAAAAAGCATCCCGCTGTTAGAAAAAAATTTTCAAAAGCCATGTCGGCGTTACAGAGATAAAAAATTAATTTTGAAAAATCGTGCAAATTAAGAATAACCGAAAAAAGTGAAAAATTCGAAACGCTGCAAAAGGGCAAGTGAAATTTCTGAAAAATGTGCTTGCGGCTCAGTCGATTTTTATTTTTCAAAATCTTGAAAATAAGTTTTTATTTGAGAGGATGCTGGTTGCAAACGTGAAAGTGGGACTACGGATCGGCACGTCCGACTTGTTTCCATTTGTGCATAAAATCTGTTGTAAGTGAATCGTTTTTTTTTCTTACTTGCGGTGGCCGACGAGTAACGCTAAGACCACGACGAGGACGCAAACGACGACGACGGAAATGGCTGTGAGCAAAATCTGCCTGCGGCTGCAGATACATCGACAGCGAAATCGGTTCGCTTTCGTCGAGATTGTCGTGCTAGGAATTACACCCGGCAAATGACACTCGATGCCATTAAGTTTACACACTTTGTCGTGGTCGTTTTGCTTCAAATTGTCTGTTTCATCGTCGCTCAGACCTCCTGTCGCTATCGACAAGCCAGAGCAAGAAAGGTGGACAGTTACCCTCTCCGCTTCATGCGCACTGGAGAGGTATATGCTGCTTCGGGTGGACTCATCAATCATCCTTAGTGGTGGAGCAGAGAAGGTAGCCACCATGGAAAGGTCATCGATACAAAGCTTTTTGTTGATGTTTTCGAGACAACCGTGCAGGTCGCCGAAATCCTTTCGATGCTGAGCATTCTCCGACCAGCAGTTCAACATGATGTCGTATAGCAAACCTACACAGCTGGCTGGTTTCCCGAGACGTTCCCCCTTTGCGAGGCGTAGAAGAATAGCCATGGCTGATAGCGTTCCGTAGGGCTCGGCACCAAGGGTTGTGATTTCCCACAGGACGATACCATAGGACCACTAAATCAGAAATAAATGAACACATTTGTTGCATCCTGCTTGTAGCGCGTAAGAAAAGGCTAGCCTACTGTTCGGACAAGCGATATTCCCCTATCTCCCCGTATCCCCCAGCCGAAAAAAGTTAGCGAATGATCAGAAGTATACAGTACAGTACAGTATGTCGGATAACTATATGGAACACCTTGTGTTCTAGGGTTTTCCAGAGTGTTTCAAACGTGTTCCAAAACACATTTTGTTGCCGTAGGCAGAATGCTGCTTTAGGCTTTGTCGACTCGGCTTTGCCGATTCTACTTGTGATAAACGAATGATCATGATTGCGGCTGCAGCCTGCAGCTTGCAATAATTGCAATTTATCAACAAAATTACTATTTCAAAAACAATTGGTTGGTTATCGGCGAAAGAGGTAAAAGGTTTCAACGCTGCCAGCTGAACCGGCTACGTACGAACGAGATAAGTGGACTGGATCGAGGAAAAACAAGAACACAAACCACGTCCGTCTTTTCGTTGAACTGTTGAGAACTGAATATCTCAGGCGCGGACCACTTTGCGGGCAACACGGAATTCTTCACAAGTAAATTAAGCGTCACGTAGAATGTGGTTGTTGTATGCACCCTTGTAACTACGTTGTGTTGGTGTGAAGTGTTGATGAACTAAGAAGAGTAAAGACTGGTATGGATACATTAAACTTTGCGTCTGCAATGCAACAGCAATTTAGACTCAGCTCGTCATGCACAGCAGGAACATGCTTAAAAATCACATTTACACACAATCGGAAAATTTTTTGGGGAAGAGCGATGTGAGTTTT
This sequence comes from Prismatolaimus dolichurus, assembly GCA_034691745.1. Lineage (NCBI taxonomy): Eukaryota > Metazoa > Nematoda > Enoplea > Triplonchida > Prismatolaimidae > Prismatolaimus > Prismatolaimus dolichurus. Next base: position 10,121 of record JAQGBB010001872.1, on the reverse strand, counting down.
TTTCTTTCACAGCAGGATGCTTTTTTCGGCTTCGCCGATTTACTTGTGTCGACTTCTGAACGCGTTCGTTTGCTTGCAGTTTCTTGTTGCTCGCGACGTGCGCAACGCAAACCACGGCGTGCGTTAAAGTTTCGCCCAATCGTACCTTTCTGCGCTCGACGTCGCGGAGTACACCGAGTAGGTCTCCGAACTCCATGAACTCGGAAATGAGCACTGGACGATAATATCTATCGTGGGTAATGCCAACGAGCCGTAGGACGTTCTCGTGTTCCAAGTGCTGCATTCGAAAAGCTTCCTTTGAAAGGGCGCATATGTCTTCAAAGTTGAGATCTAGATGTGAACGGTAGCAGCGGAATTCTTTGCGTTACTTCTCTGACTACTTGACTAGCTTGTGTAGGCGAGAATGATGTAAAATAGTGATTTTTTGCTAACAGAAAACTGGAAGGTGAAATGCGTTTTCCGACCCTCCCCCTGAAACGGAATCGGAAAGGAAAAGAATTTTTCTGACTTTTTCGGAAAGGAAAAAAACAGGAGGCATTTTTACGGGAGACCAGCAAACGGAAGCGGGAAAAAACTTTAGCGGCTCTGGAAAAAATTTTCTGCTAAGAGACTAAGCATTTTCGGTGTGTTGATAAAAAATTTTGAGCTTTTTCCAACAAGCTGTCGACATCCCAAACATATAAGCCAGACAAGGGAATCTGGCTTAGGAAGTCATGAGGTGCTAAAATCTCAACGCTGTCCATTTCGTTTACAAAATTAGGATGAAAACGGAAAATTAGGAAAATAGTATCATTTTCGAGGTGGCCGGAAAACAGAAAAATTAGAAAATTTCCGCTCCCGGGCACCGGAAAACGGAAGGGAAAACGAAAAAGATTTTTTCGACTCTGCCGGAAAGGAAAAGAGAGAAAATATATTTTTCTGGAGCAAGAAAAGTGTTAAAATAGATTCGAAAAACATGTTAGTTAATTGGATCTATCAGCTAATGACGTTTGGTGTGTAACATAAAGAAAATCCGCAGCGAAATATCGTATGTTTACCATGGGATATTTCGCTGCGGATTTTCTTTATGTTACACACTGGTTATCACGTTCGAAAAAGCTGGATCCAGGAGTCATGCTGTGCAGCTGAGTAACAATCTGTACGTATGTATTAAAGGAAGCGGAGTTGAAATGGCTGTAAAGGCTTAATATTAGATGACATCATACGTGGATGACACTGCTTTCACTCAGATTCACACATTACATTTTAGCGTTTTCATCGCGACAGTGCTTTCGCCATTCGTTGAAGACTGAAAGGCAGCCTTATAAACCGTTGCGAAATATCCTATAAACATATCCCATTGCCACTTTTTCGATTGCAAAAAGTTTTTTTTTGCTTTTTATGTAGTTTTTTACCAGAGCCAATCACAGAGCCGTGTTTGAGCTGTTCGGCACTTAGTAGCATTCGACTCGTCTCGGGCTCTTCGTCCAGAAGTTGCGTCCATATGCGACGATTCTTCTCCAGGTCACGATCCAAGCGTGTCCTGTGCGCCGCCTCGATCGCGCCCGACACTCCCACATTTTCGTCAGCAACATCCGTTGGCCTTTCAGCGATCTGGTAGGAGCTGATGATGACACCTGAACTGTCGTGTTCGCTGACATCAGCGTCCATTATAAAGTTTGATTCGACACCTCTGGTATCTGCGTTGAGAAAGCCGACATCATCACACTGTCAAGTGCAGCAAACGCAAAACCAATACGGCTGTGCATTTGTAAGAACGCAAATTGAGATCGACTCTTTTCGGCTTATTCCAATATAATAACGAAACTCATATTTAATTTTTTAGCCCCGTTTATCCTCCGTCACTTCATCTCATCAAGTACGTAAAAGTAGGCAATCTTTTAGATATAGTGATTTCCTTGTAAGGGGATTTGAACTTTGTTTTGCTTTCAGAACCGTAACAAAATTTTGTTTTGTTTTTAGGACTGATTATACAAGCAATTCTTTTGACAATATGATAGAGTACTGCTGCCTAAAGAGAAGGCTTTTCGGATGATGAGCTCGAGCTTGAAATTTTTTACATGACCAATTTTTTGTCTCCATCTTTTTGTAGCCTTACACATCCTCTAGAAGGTGTGCAAGGTGACGCATCTAGCGCGCGTGGCACACCGGCGTCGATGTGCGATTTTCGACCATTTTGATTGACATACTGGCTTCAAGACCGAGCACTGCTAGTTACAACTCTGCGCCGAGAGTGAGTTGCGGAATAATTTTCGCAGCGAAATTGCGTCAGGTCAAATGACCATTATGAACAAGCCGAAAACCATTTCCATACGTTGTCTCTGGCGCGCACGGCATCCGTTTGAGCGAGCTGCAGTTTAATTGACACAGCCAAACGCTAGTTGCTAACATTCGACAAGCCCGCTCTCTTGAGTACCTTCACCGATTTCAAAACGAAGCTATCATCAGAAAGCTCTTGGTTTCAGCTTCAATTCTTGTGCTCAGGCTTGAAAATCGGCTGGTGCGTTCACACGCTACGCGTCGTGAATCAAAGTGTTCGGCTTTAAGAGCGTTCGCTTTAGGCACCAGTGCCCTACATGATGTATAATATGGTAACCGTGCTAAGTTCATGTGACCAAAAAACCCATCCTGTATTTTTGCATTCTGGTCTCAAGACAGAAGGTATAGCTGGCAATACAAGAAATCCCCCCGACAATATGATACCGTTTGTGGCAAGAAACACATTCTAGATATGGGAGTTTCGCTCTTTCTACCGTTTGCGAGTCTGTATGCTAACGTGGCTGTTCTTTCAGCGCCTGAGGAAGCCTTTCAAAGTAAAGGCGAAACGTCGCGTTTGGGGGGTGTCTTGCGCTTATATAGTCTGCTCGATAGCCCAAAAAATTTTTACCTCGTAAAAGAAACATCTTTTTGTTATGCAGACAATTAAAACGGGTCATGGAACTCGGAGAATTGCTGGTATGGAAATGAAGCAGACGAATAAATTTTTTAGCTTCGCCGATTCGCTTGTTCTTTTACCCATAATCGCTGTTCAAAAAAGCGATTAACGAAAATGAAGGGTAGGAGCATAATATAGAAAACATAATATAAATAAAAAGAAAATATAAAAAAGAGCATGCAACAGAACGGAGACCCGATAAATTTAAATGGGCAATGTATTCGACTTACCTGTCACAAGAACTTCGTTTGTTCACGCTGCGCATGAAATCCATGCCATCGTGTAGATGTTCGTTGCGCGGACTCGTCTCGCATCTGCAACAGTTCATCAACGCAGCGTAGTCACGAAAACAACACGTTTAAGTCCACCCACATACGACTCAGCAAAATTTTTTTGAAAATTTCGACGCACAACACTGTCACGTAGTCCACAACTCGTGAAGATGCGCTTTGCTTTTCTACCCGTTTCTTTTGGTGACGCATCCCAACGTTGTCGCCTCATGCGACGATAAAAGAAAGGTGGTAGTCTTTGGTCGTCTAGACTCTGTCTGCCTCTCGCGGGCGTATTTCAAGATGCAGAAAGGCTACGACCACAAAATTTTAAAAGCAGATTTAGAATGTGCTGAGAACGGTTCGGGCTATATGTCGTTTCTGTTAAATCACGGAATCTTAAAACGCAGGGATAACGAGATCCGCTTGGATCACAAAAAAATTGAGATGTTGAAATGTCGCCGAAATTATATGCCATGACTATGGAGACATAGCGTCCACAAACATTTTGATATTCGGTCAGTTCGATGGTGTGACCCATTAATCGCCAGCTTGGATTCAACACTGCTGTCGAAAACCATATCTCAAGATCGTGAAGATGTACGATTACCAAATTTTTGGACTGACGTTACTGTGTTCTGAGAATGATTCTCAGTTGCACATCGCTTCTGTCGGATCACGGGATCTTGAGATAGCCCTAGTGGATCTCAAAACTTTCATGTTTCAAAAGTATCGATGAAATTATGCGCTACAGCACTGGGAACGTAGTGCGACTAGAAATTTTGATCTTTTAACAGTGGGATTCTGCGATCCAGTGATTTCGAGCTAGGATTCAGCCGAGTTGAACCCTATGAAATGGTTACGTCCATTTTGTTGTTTATTCTTGTGATAAAACATGTACCAATTTCGCTCTCACATTCTCAGCTTCTTTATTCCTTTGTTGCCACATAGCACATGCGTGTTCCTCGCAGATCAGCATTACGCTGGTAAAGGCAAAAATGAACTCTGAGGTTTCTCGAACACTGGCAAAAAAGCCGTTTTCCCTGCATCTCCAACATTTGAAAGTAAACTCTGAGATACAGGTTTACGAAAGCTGTATCAAAAATGCAAAAAAACATCTACCATTCTAAAGTCTCTATCACATGAAAACTCGTTTTTAAAAATCCTAAAAATGAACTCTGACGTACGGGTTTCTCGAAAATCGACAGAAAAACCGTTTTTTCTGTACCTCGAAAATATGAAAAATGAACTCTGCGGTACAGATTTACGAAACCTGTACCAAAAAAGTCAAAATAACGCGTACCATTTCCAAAACCTGTACCAGATGAAAACTCGTTTTCAGACTCTGAAAGTGACAATCTGACAAAACCTGTACAAACAAGTCGAATGTACCGATCCTAGAGACCCACACACGCAGTGTGTGACGCGGTTTAGGTAAAACAAATTGAAAGAGATATGAAAAAAATCTAAACAAGCATATCGCGACTAGTGTGGATTGGAACCAGCATTCCTTGATTGAGAGTCTAAGAGGCAACTACCGCACTATGAAGCCCATATAAACTGATTTTTAAAAGTCTAAAACAGCAAAACTATCGAGCCACCTACATATAAAGTCAGCACAGTCATAAGCTAGGACACAGCAAGTACATATTACGTGCGTCAGTGAGTCAAAAATCACAAATGACAAAAATCATTAATGACAAAAAAATTTTTAGAAACACACCATGCAGAGATTCTAGCACCAAAGTTGAGCTAAATCCGGCAAGGCGTTGTCGAGTTATGCGCAAAACATGCCATTTTTACACTGGCATACTGAAACGGCATTTCCGGGTTCTATTACGCCCTCGGGACCCATTTTCTAAACACTTTCTGCTCTTGTCTTGCCTCCACAAAAAATTTCAGCTCGCGAACCATCTTATTTTGAGTTATCATGCAAACTAACGGACGAACAGACACATGGGCCATCGCATAAGGCACACTCACGTGCGTGAGTGAACCTAAAAAAGTTGACTAACCTGTACCACGAGATAAGTTTCGTTTAGATTTATGAATTTCGTTTTATGCATGAGCATTACAAACGTATTTCACACAGCAAGCAAGAAATTGATCCGTTAGTGTCCCAACACGCTGACTACGAAAACGAAGCGACTCCCAAGTAAGCGCGTGCAATGTCCATTCTGGCCGAAAGCGTTTGCCATGTATCGGTCACCGCATTGTACACCTCAACGGAATCCTGAAAGTCTGGATTTCGCCCACCAAACACGAAAATGAGACCACCGGCCGCCGCCGCTCCACAAGCCTTTCGGGGTATATTCATATCGGCGATGCGGTTCCACGTGTTCATCTCTGCGTCGTAGACTTCCGCTGACCGTAGAAAACCGCCATAATTCCATCCGCCCAGCACGTAGAGCTTACCAGCCAGCACCGCCGCACACGGAGCGGCACGATCAAAGTCCATTGGGGCTACTGATGACCACTGGTCACTTTCGACTGAGTATTTTTCGACCACCGCCAGGACGCTATTATCGTAACCACCAACAGCGTATAGTGAGTCACCGACAACGCCAGCGGCGAGTTCTCGCCTGGGGGTTGGCATCCCTCGAAGACCCTGGCTCCATATCCCACGCACTGGATCGAACGCTTCGAGAGTGTTCAGGTAGTTGGTTCCATCGTGACCACCGATGGCAAAAATGGTCGTCGAAGAAGCGGTGACGGCCAATGCCTGGCGGGCAGTTGGCATTGCGCGACTCGTCTTCCATGTGAGAGGCTGTTGACCAACGTTAAGGCGCTCGTTCGTGCTAAGTGGTTGACCGTAAACGTCGCGACCGCCGATCGCGTAGACTACGTTGCGGTGGGTTGCGACGCCGAAGTTGCGTCGGATAGCTCGAAGATTTGGGATGGTGCTAGTGATTTGAAAGGTTTTACGCGATGCGTTGAAGATCTCGACTGTGTCGGTATTGACGCCGTCCGCGTTCTCGGTTCGCACCTCGCCGCCGATGATGACGATTTGATCGGAAACACTGGTAGGAATATCTGAGAATGTAGCACGTAAAGAATAGCGTTTCAGCTATGGGTAATATTTCTAGAAAAGCATTATTTTATCGAAGAGCTTTTTATAGACTGCTCGATTATGATTTTTCAGTTTTATGAACACTCAAAGAGTATTTTTTCCGCACAGAATGCATTTAAGATTTATGGGCTGCTTGTTAAATGCAACCCCAGTGCATGTAAAAGTGCGTTGAATTTCCCTGCTTACCGAGCTGAGAGCTATTTCGATGAACAATTGTACTTGGGTCGCATCGATTCGCGCAAGTAAGTTCAAAGTCATCGCCTTTTTTCATAATCTCGCGAAAGCATCTGTAGAACATTGGGTCTTGCACGGCAATCTTATCCTTGCTCGTTGCTGAAGCATTGTCAGGCTTGTACCACATGCGGGCGAAAAATTCTGCAAAGTATTCCACCCCGCTGGACATTCCGTACCAATCAGCCGGCCAGAGTTTGTTGCGTTTTGCGTTCTCATATGCGGCCTATAAAAATTTTGAATGTTAAAACAAAAAGACCGGCATAGTCGAAAAGCATCCTGCCGAGAAACAAAAAAAGTGCATAAAGCTTTTGAGTGTTCTAGAACACACTAGAACAGCTTGAAACGCTCTAGAACACCTTGGAACATTTAGATGTTTTACCTTCTGACCACAGAACTCACTGTACAAGGTTATTCTGGACGTTGGCAAAATTTTGTTCCAAAGAGAGAAAAAAGGCGGTCGAGCTTGCTGGACCATTTTTATTGTTGCTCGGAACGCTCGCTCTGGCAGGATGCAAATAAATGGGAGATTGAGGGCTAAGGCATAATCTTCAGCTGTGACAGGATTTTTCACTGTTCGGGCAGGATGCAAAACGAAAAATTCTCCCATAAACTTGCTACGAGAGATCTAATTTAGTTAAGTACGCTACTTTCTTACTGTCACGCGCGCGTCCAGTGTCGGATCCATGACTCCGTACACGCAGTTGATAGCGTGCCCAAATTCGTGAGGCAGGAAAGCGTAGTATTGACCCGAGAGCCATTCCTGCGCACTGTCGCTGCACTCGTCCGTTGCCGTAAATGGGTGATTTGTTATCACAGCTGGATTGCACACAGTTCCCAGTCCGACTCCTCTTTGCGCGGATGGAGCAATGTAAACGCGCTGTCCTTTTCTTCTTAGCTCGTTGCTTATCGCTGGCTTGAGCAGATCCATGATGCCGGCGATGACGCGCGCCGATTCGACGATCATGTAGTCGGACACGTTGTCCGTGCCAAAGATCTTCACACCGCGCGCCTCGGCGAAACGGAGGGTCGAACGGCTCACATCCCGGGCGGGAAAATAGTTTGCTCTGATGTCGCGAACGGAAGCGAGCTGAATGGGAAAGGAGCTGCAGTCTGAGGTGCCCCACGCAGCTGACGCTGCGCTAATGATCGTAAAAAAGATTGCGAAAAATGAGAGTACTTGTAACATTTTTGCGGGATCGACCGACGAGCAACAACTGTAGGCTGTTAGGCTGTAATTTTATACTGTGTTCATGCCCACACGCTTACGTGCGCGTCACTATTCGGCGAAAGTTTCTTGCTCCACAATTGTGTAGTGTACACTTAACTTTCGCCGAATCTGTGTAACAAATAAATCGGCAAACGCTGAAAAATGCGTCTTCTGAATGGTAGCTGTAAATTAATTGCGAGTGAAACAACAAACAGACGGGGTTTTGCACATATGACAGAGAGGATGATCTGTTGCGAAAAAGTGCGAATTTGTGAATTTGCGAGGTTCACTCCCCTGCTGCCCAGCCCACTAGGAGCATCGCCCAGCGACAAGAGTTTTACTCTGCACACCGTAGAAATGAAGAGCATCTAGAACAAAAAGAATTTTTTTAAACGGTTAAAAATGAAACGGTTTATATTCACACCAAGAATCACTGTTTTGGAGGTACATTTCATGGAAAATCTTCGGCGAGTGAAGCAAGCCGTAAAATTTTGTGCTTAAAATAGTTAAAAATTCAAGAAATCACGGAATTTTTCGCTATATTGTCTTTTTTTGTCTCAATAATTCAAAAAATCCGGGGTCCATGGACCCCCGCTACGTAAAACACTACCACGATGCACGCTTGCATGGCGGACGCTAATATATGCCAAAAATCGATAAAGTCCCTTTGTACGTATTAAAGTATGTTGAGTGACCGTTCCAGCTCGATTCAGGGATCGTCAATAGTACTCAGAAAGTGTTCTAACACAACTTATTCGTGTTCCACGCGGTCGTTGAGAACGCGAACGACACGCGCACTGCTCTTATCGTTGCCGTGCTGACATTCGAACCAGTTTTTTACCGCTATATATCCTCAGTTTGCTGAAGCTGGATCTTGTGTTCCAGAGTGTTCCATGGCATTACAGAACACAAAGCAAAACATCTCGTGGTAACCTAGTGTACACTCCACTTCAGTGAATCTCGTCGTTGAAGTGTCCAATAGACTAACTCGCAGCCTTGCTAGCAGACAAACTAGTTTTATTCTGATGCAATTGAGATTCATCTGCGGTTGAGTGGAGTGTGTTCCAGATATGAAACACTTATCATAATCGTGTGGACGTGCAAATGTCGATAATACTATGCTGAAGATATATGTGCTTTATAGACACGATGCATAAATTAGAACACATGTTAAATTGAGCAATCGACACCGTCGAGACTGAAACGCCGATCGCTCGTTGTAGGTGATATCGCATTTGCTGAGTCCTCCATTATCATCGCCTCTCTTCACGTAATGATTAAGCAAGGGAATGGCTTCACCTGCTCTTCGCCTTACTGAACGCGATGTAATCGTTGCTTGCTTGAGCCGACAGCGACTTAATTACCATCAAGTGCTAAGTGCAAATTTTTTATACAATTACATAGCACCGAGAAACGCGAGCGCTTTGCTCGAACATGAACGTCTCCACCTCTTCGGTGACGCCCCTCTCCGCCGTCGAGAACGCCATCTCTCAAGTGACGTACGTTTTCTACTCCATGTTCGGCATTTGTGGAATCCTCTTGAATCTCCTCATTATCGTCTCGATCCTCCGCCAGAGCGAGCTCCGCAAGAAATACGTCCTACCCGTCGCGCTCGCCGGCGGTGACCTCCTCGTCGCCTGCGGCTACGTAGCCGCCGGCACGACGCGGCTCGGCTTCATGCGCGCGGGCACATTCGACGTCCTCGTCACGCGACTTGTGTGCGCCGAGCGGGTCTACTCACCGCTCTTCATCGTCGGCAACGACATCCCCGCTCTGATGGATCTCGTCATCTCGATCGATCGCCTCTGTGCGATCGCCATGCCCGTCGCGTACTTCGCGGCGCCGAAGACCCGGTATGCCATCATCGCCTCGGGCGTCGTCTACACCTACTGCTTCGTGTCGATGGCGTTCGTGTTCGTCGCTGCCGCCGCCGACCCCACGGCGCGCGTTATCAACGCGTGCTTCACGACGGACGCCGACGGGCCGACCTACAGCACGTACGACTACTGCGTGTCCGTCGTCGGCGACTGCACCGCGTGTGTCATCTACGTGGTCGCCGTTCGCCTGATGGCCGTCCAGAATCGGCGCCTCAGGAACGACGCCGTCGCGCTCGAGCGCCTCAAGCGACAGGTGAGGGTGACGCGACTGATGGCCGTCGTCGTGGGCGCGGCAGCGCTCACCTATGTACTGCCCAACTTCGCGCAGCTCGTCATCGGCGCCGCCGGGAACGCCACGGTGGAGACCTACGTGACGCCGATCGGTGGCGTCATCCTGGCGTTCAACTCGTCCGTCAACTTTGTCATCTACGCGGTGAAGAGAGAGGAGCTGCGGAATGCGTTCCTGGCGACGCTGCGCTTGAAGAGGCATGACATCATGGTGACGCCTGCAGCGGCTGCGCCGAAGACG
>JAQGBB010001871.1:0-12265 GCA_034691745.1 Prismatolaimus dolichurus | reverse complement strand
TATGTCATAACGGCATTCGACGTGCCCCCGAAGCACCCGCTCTTCGGCATGTACGTGCCACACGTCGCGTCCTCGACAGAGAGCATAAACGGTGCGGTCAAGCCGCTACTAAGCGCGTAGTAGTAGGAAAGCATAGTGGTCTAAAAATTAATCGAGAATTAATTGTGTTTTTTGTTAGTCCAAAAGGCGTTAAGCCGAAGTGGACCTTGTGGAGTCTTCACGTAGTAATACTGGCCTGGAGTGCTACGGAGCCGAATTCCTTTCGGAGTTTACGCGTTTTCGCCGGAACGCAGTAAAGGTGAGCGATTTTATTTACCAGGAGCCATCTTTCACTTTTTATGCAAAAAAATGTTTCAAATTTGAAGAACTTTGAAACACCAAAGAGAGTGTTTTCGGAACGAAATTTAAGAAAGATAGTGCTACAATGTTAGTTTCAAAATGCATTTAGAAGGAAAATCTATGTGCGAAACACCTTTGGCATTAGAGTCTAAAGCCCTCCGGAGTTTTAGGTGTTTGGCCAGAGCGGAGCCATTTCCGCTTCGGAATTTCCTGGAGCGGAGTGGAACAGAGCGACAATTTTTTTAGCATCTAGTAAAGCGGAGCGATGTCAAAATACATCAAAGAAATTTTACGAGAGTGGTGAATCTGGTCTGCTGTTCTTCTCCTTTACCAAATAAAATCTCGTCGGTAAGTCCCCTCCGGCTTACCGTTGAGAATGCGTAGCAATTGCCACAGCCCTAAAGCAAGAACAAAAGTATCAATCCGTACACGTGTTTTAGTCAACCTGAGTGCACACAAACGTACTTGGGAACCAACTGGAGGAATGAGACCAGTCGTTGTCCAGTTCTTATACGTTGTCGGTCCTCCTTGGCCCGGCGTTTGCCGTGTTGCCGAACGGCGTTGACGAGCCGCGCTTGGTGTCCGACGCTCTGTTTCCGGGATTTTAACGCCCTTCAGACGGGCTTGTTTCTCGGCTTGCGTCTAAAGACGGGTGAGTCATACCATATGTGTATTTTGTTTAAAAAAAGAACAATGCAAAATTTAGATCCTTTTCTTTACCCAATCGGAAAATTCGTTAAGCGCCAACGTGTGCGTATGCTTCCCTTCGGCAAACTCGGCGTTGTGCTTGTTGACGACGGCCTGAATTATCTTGAACTGTGCGTAGCGCTTATCGTGTTCGGTCGGGTTGGTGTACTTTCGGCCTGAAACGAACATTGGCGTTCTTTCTCATGTAATGTGGCAATGGCGTCTTTTCTGAAGCGTTTATTCACTTAAGTAACTTGATTTTATTTTATGTATGGTCATAGAAACCTCTTTGGAATGAATGAATTTTTTTCCCCCGTTGTTGGCGGTGTTGTTGTCTTTTTTCCAAATTGGTTTATTCATCGGTAGTTCTTGTGATTGTTCAGCCAGGTTTTGCTTTTAATTTTTTATTAAATTAAACTGTCTAGCTTTGCGGCTATGTAAAAAGATGTTTTTAATGTATGCTTTGTCATGGCCGAGTCGTTTTCTTTCTTTAATTATGATATGTGTATGGTTTTTAAGCATATTGCCGGAACTTTAGTATGCCTATTGCGATAGTCGTGTCCGTCCGGCCGTACGCACGGTAGCAGCCGGAGGATAAAAGCTAAAGCAACCTAACTTAACAAGAAAGAACGTTAAAATCTTGTTACGACTTGATTAGATTTTTAGAAAACTCGATAACAACGAAAGGCCGATTTTCACGGTTAAGAGAGAAAAATGATTTTCCGGCTTTTTGGAAAACTCAACGAAACCTTATATTTCTGTTCTTGTAGTAAAATCAAAACGGTTTTCAATAGAATAAATCACAATGAGCCAACTCCAATTCTTGTTAGCCAACACAACACTCCTGAGATGTCGGTCGGCTTTTTAAATACGCACCGCACGTGTACGTCGCCAACACAACGCGTTTTTCGACGCAAACAGCTGCACTGCTAAGCAAGACACGAACTTACCATACTTTACTTTCCACGCCTCCCATTCGGCGTCGGGTGAAGTGTCACTCGCTAGAGCGGCTGCAAGAATGGTCGCCGTCGCAACTACGAAGAGCTTCAGCGAAGCCATCGCTCGTCGTTTAGGAATCTCTGATGCAGGCCGAGGCTAGTCAAAGACAGCGGTGGAGTCAGCTTTCAAAATCGCTTGATTTTTAGACAGAATTGCTAGAATGAAGCTATAACGTATGACTCTGAAACTCTACGTCTTTGTTTGCGTCGTCGAAGAAGAACGGAGAAAATTGCTGACAACCTTGTTAGCTCAGCCGCTCAGCGCATCTTTTCATTTTCCCAGGTTTTCCTGTAAGATTTTCTTTGCGTGTTTACATTCTTTACCCACACTGCGCGCCGCTGGAGTGATTTGGTCTGCTCCAATCTTAGCAGTAACGTCCGTGGAAATTTGGAATTTTTTTCGACCCCCATCATCAGCATTGACGTTTCAAATCAAAACACCATAAGTCGAAAATTGTCGTTTTGAGAAAAGGCCGTCCTTGTCTTTTTGCCCTTTTAAAATATTACATATAAAGATAGTACAAACAAGTAAAGCTGCAGCGGTTGAGCTTGTAATTAAAGACCATTGTCCGAATGCAATTTGTTGCAGCGAAAGAAAGCCTGTGGTAACATAATCTAGTTCAGAACGAGCCAATTGTCTATACCTGTGTCTGCTGTAAACTTTTACGTTTTGCGGTAAATGTACAGGTACCTAAGCCATGTCAGAAAGTGAGGAAAGCGTACAAAGCACTTTACCTGAGGCGTACGCGTAGAACAAGGTTTGCAAGCTGAAACATTTTTTACGCCGTTTGTGGAGGCTACTAGAACATCCACAAATGCACGTACTTGAGCAGCGGTCATAAAAAATGTCAAAGCAAATGCGCACGTTGACTCTCATTGAGAATCTTATGAGCGTGGATAATGGCTGGCGAATTCTACACCACTACCTACGGACACATAGGCAAAAGCGTCTGTCCCGTTTGCTTTTCCAAACGCTGCACCTACTGGATCCAGGAAATTTCGATGACGCCTACGTGCGACGAGAAATTGCCGAAGTCGATGAACGACACAGAGCGCAACTTGCTAGAGCTGACGTGTTTGCGATCGGATTTGCTGTGCTTGTGATATTGTTCTTTATCGTCGCTTTTGTCGGCTTCTGGCATAGGTCACGCGGATCACGTGAACAAAACGTCAAGTCAGGTCGAGCTCTATTCGGTCTTCGGCAACATCTTATCACCAAGTACGTTGGCGAGCCTTATTCGTCGATCAAGCTTTTGCCAAAACTTGGCCTGACAGTGGGCAAGTTGCCGATTAGCGAAGCCTATATTCACCCAGAGATGGCCGAGCAAGAAGTGTATGACGCACCAGCGAGAAGCGTGAGCAAAAAGCGACGAGTTCGCGATACTGAGCACCTTCTTTTGCATTTGTTTGCTCATTCGGAAGAGAGAGTAAGCAATGCATGTAGAAACCTCTGTGACGTTTTAACACATTCCCAACTGATGTTGCCGGTACGCTAGTTCTGTTGCCTGAACTTTTCTCCAAATTCCTGTCTGCCCGAAGAATAGCTGTAAACCGCTCAAACGCCGGCTCCTCGTTGGTCGTCTTCCAGCTCACCTTTGCTGGTTCTCCGCTCGCTTTTCGCCTGCCCTCAGACTCCCATGTCCCATCGAGTCGGCTTCCGACCATTCCAGAACACTGCGTAAATTCTCCTAAACGTTTTGTTCTGGCAGTTTGCTTTTCGAGTTTGCCAGTGTACTTGTTGCTCTCATCCGTCCTCGGCGGTTGCAGATTTTCCTACATTTTCTTCGCATATCTAACATTACTCGTATGTTTTGCAGGTTGACTGCGCTCGGCCACTGATTGTGCTTGGGAATTCTAGTCAAGGCAAAACGACGTTGGCTTACAGGCTGGCTCATGATTGGTCGATGGTGCAGAAGGGGAAGAAAAACTGCACCGTGCTCAAGCAGATTACGCTACTTCTTGTGTTTGAGTTAAGGAAGCTCAGCTACGCCACACTTCGATTCTGAATATGGTGCTTGAGGCAAATCTGCCTGCAAATGCCTCCGTAAATGATAGCGTGCTTATCCGCGAATGGATAACGGAAAATCCGTGTAAGACGATGGTCGTTCTAGACGGATACGACGAAATAGAGCACAACTGTACAGAGCTTGAAAACGTGCTTGTCATGGATCATCGAAGTCAGCTAGCATTTCCCCTAATGATAACGTCGCAATCGTATGCCTTTCCAAAAACTTGCTCGTGACCACTACGTTTCGAGATCTTGCCTCCGACCAAAATGGACGCCAGGAATTTTATAGGATTTCACACTGGTAGTGCGTCAGGGAATGCGCAAATTCAAATTTTCGATTTTGCGCTTTGCAAAGAAAATTCGCTTTTTCTTATATCACCGCTCCTTTTGCACATGCTTTGCTGGATTACTGAAGCCGCTAATCGGAGAAGCTTTTGCATAATAGACAAGCGTGCTTGTCGAACAGAAGCGATCAACATCTTGGAACTTCCACAGTCCCAAACGGAAACTTATCTCTTTATCATAAGCTGGGTTGAAAGCAACACCAACAGCGTTACCGCTGATACAGGGATGCGGAACGAAAACGTCCTTTGCCTTGCGCGACTCGCTTTTGAACAGACGCTAAAGCAGCGCTTCATTTTCGACTGGCGCGAAGTGGAAGCAATTTGCGGACGCGAAAATATGAAACACGCAAAGCGAATCGGTTATCTCGTTGCGGTCACGTCGGCGGCGAGTAAGCTCCGCGCCACTTTGTCAGCTAGCCGACGACTGCACATAGAACATTTCAAGAATTTTTCGCCGCTATCTACTTAACGAGAATATTTTGGGAGAACTTCCATGAACAATCGGACCGTAATAACTACGGATTGCCAAAAGAGAGCTTCGCCGCAAGGTACATCAGAACGCAGCTTGAGGGAAACAGCGCAGAAGTTCGCCACATATTCGACACTTGCGACGGCGTGGTGGAGAAGCAAGCGAAAATCGTCCTTCTCGCAGCAGGCCTTGATGCATGGCGGTCCCATACCAGCTGGACAATTCTTGCAAACAAAACGTTACAAATAACTGCGAAACAAATTAGCCGCAAACTCTGCTCGAACATGAAAAAACGCACTTACGATCGACGAGATGCTTTGTTTGTGCTCGATTTTCTCAAAGCGTTTGCGCAAGAAGCACGTTGGGCTACGCTAGTTGCGCTAAGGTTTTGGCTGAACGTGACTGACGTCGGGCGTTTTGCAGCTATGCACGCGAGACAGAAGAACAAGTCGTTCGATTGCTGTAGCATTGAACGTTACTTTCCGCTTCGTTTGTTCGGGAGCTCGTCATATGTACAGCTCTCCGAAGAGGTCGACATCCAGAATATCGTTCTTTACTTGCGCACCAGTGGACGTGATCTTAACTACGGTTTTGCGTGCGAATTTTCACACGATTATTCGTGGTGCTCAAAAAAGCCGGCTACAGGTGTCGGGATCGAGGAGAAACAGACAGTAAAGGTTGAACATCTTATGTTTTATAGCACCTTTCACTCGCTCAGGGTCAATCATTTAGACAATCCTGAATTGTTTTTTGCGAGTCCCGAGAGAAACGATTCACACACCAATGCTGCGAGGCAACTCAAAGCTATCTACAAGTGCACACCGTCAACGTTCACGCCAGAGGTGCAAGTGTTCAACTCGTCGCGCGCTTATGTCCGCTACTTGTTTTTCTCTTCACAAATGAATGCGTGGAAGATCTCAAAGCGCGTCCAAACTTAATGACGCGCGTTCGTCTATGCATTCCACACACGTGTTTCTTCCAGAGACACGGTGGAATTGAATGCCATTGTCCCCTGATTTTTTGATTAAAAAATTGTTTGAGTTCACTTTGTGATAACTGTCTTTCACACAACGTTAAGCCGTACAGCGTTTTATCTCTCTAACAAACATCAACTAAGTATTCATCTGAAGTAGGCTGTTGTGCCTTCTCCGTCCTAACTTCTGCATCTGTAGTGTATGGTAGCCTATGCCTACCATAGGTCACTTGATCAGGTACTGTAATCTGATTGGTCGACTCGTATATGCTAAAATGTTCTTATTGGTCATTCACTAGAAGGTGCTCGAAGGTTCTGGAGTGCGTTAATCTAGGGTATTAATAGTGGCCTTTTGCCACTGCCAGTCGCTTGTCTGAATATCAGATGTTCTTGTGTTGTAAAGAGTATCTTCGAGCTGCTAGGCTTTCGTCGCGTAACACCACATCATCCTGCCGGAAAAATTGCTGATAGCGTGTGCTCTGCGACGACGGTAAAGATTGTACTCTTGAAGAGAAGAAGAAAGCGACTTTGCGAAACACTCTCAATCCCGTCCGAGTATATCGTCATGGGCTAACGCCAGTGAATGGACCAAGCAGTTGTAACTTGTGGTTCCTGTGCCACTTGATTAGAGTTCGCAACATAAAAGTCGGTTCTTGATCGACAACGCTATGTTCTAGCTTCTGGACTATATAAAACAAGTCGGATGTACCGTGCACAAGTGCAGCATAAACTCGACAATGTCTGGAGGGCTATGTTGTAGATAAACCCACCCAGAAAGTGCACTTTAGGGTTACCGAAAAGTGCACTTTAGGGTTACCAAGCCTAAGCCTAAAGTGCAATTTTCCGTTTGGTAACCCTAAAGTACACTTTCTGGGTGGGGTAGTCTGCAATATAGCCGTCTGGTACCATACACATACACAACTAAGAAATGGTGCGTTTCTTTCGAAATTTATGTTCACTCATGATTAGTTTCCCCACCGCAGATGTAGAACATCGAACGCAGATGAGATTATATCAGTTGCTATCTAATGCTCAGTCTATGAGATGAAAGGTGTTATACTTTCAGGCAAAATATCACTAATTGTTAGAGTACAATATGTCTACGTGACCTTATCCTTTTTTGCATCCTGCCTGGAGCGCGCAGCGCGGAACAAAAGGATAGCTAACTGGTCAAACACAGATTATTCCCATATCTCCTTCTCCTCCTTATTACCCTATCCCCTCTCGGACAAAAGCTAGCGGACGGTCGGACGGTGTGAGCAGCTGGCCCTGGTAGACGCCAACTTGCCAGTGGTACGTACCCAGCAGTATTGTGAATAAATCATGGTCTACTTTCTCACTTTGGCTTCAAAAACGTTTGCGAGCGTTTTTTGTTGGATGGCAGGATGCCTTCCGCCTTCGCCGGGCCCTTTGTCTCATTCCCAGGTGTCATAATAGAGCAGTGATGTCACATGGATAAACTTCGTCCCTATTCAACATTCACAAAGAACGGAGAATGATGTCTACGCTCTGCGTAACACAGCGTGGAACTACGTAAACACACAGTATACATAGATATGTTTCTGAGGAGTTTTCGAAGTGTTTCGAAGATCATAGTCAGCAACGTCGGTTAGACACACCTGAGCGTTGTTCAATCTCATGCTTTTAGAAATCAACGCAAATATAAACGCACTAAACCAAGGTCGGCGCTTTCTAGCGCTATTATTCCACACTATGCTACACATACGACGATGACCGCTCGGCGATTTCCTTTCGCATAAGATGATCGACGTAGACCTTCTCCTGGAAACGCGCAAACAACTTTGAACGAATTTTGCTTCAGCGTATTGAAAGCGATGCAGGCATACCGTTCGAATTGCAAGCTTCACTTTTGCCGGTGCGCTAGAAAGTCAGAGTGAGAATCGAGGTATAAATTGGCGCGAAGGTCACGTACTGTACTGTCGTAATGAAAACGGTTCCACCGCGTATCATCAATTCCACAAAGCTATATTTTCCAACGATTTCTCTTTCGAAACGTTAAAAACAAGTGTCGAAAGAAGTTCGCAAACACAACTTTTTGTTTGATAGAGTCACAAACAACTCCGCACATTTATGCACTGTAGAATAACGCTGCACCTCGGAATAAGCGCATAAACCAGAAACATGAAGAACGCCAGCAGGTTCTAAAATTAAATGAATTTAAAGTCTCAAGAACGGCAACGACATGAAAAGGTTGTTCGCTTTGGGCGCGACACAGTTGTCGAAAAGGACACAGTCATGACGCGCAAATCCCTAGAAAACGTGCCGCAACTTCGCCTTACCTCAAACTAGAAACGGTAATGTCTAAAAATGTCTACATTTTCAGGAAGTGTAGACATTTTCGCCATTCCTACCTCAAACACTATAACAATAATAAGGCGTGCGACGTTATTCTCGCTAGTGTTGCTCTCTGTGAAATAGAACGCGAACGACGATGTGTACGCAATGATGAACGCATTTGTTGCGATGCTGATGAAGTTCATAATATGTAGAATCTTGAGCCAAATTCCTAACAGTGAAGACAATGTACAAGCAGTTCACCTTTCTCATCTCGTATTTGATACCCTCGATCATTAAGTACGTCACTGTGCGCTGATTGATCAATTAATTTAAAAGTATTCTGTGTGGTCAGAAGAAAACCCGAATACAGCATTGAGTTGATTGTCCGAAGAGTAGAAAGCCATCTTGGAAAACACTTCAAAGTCATTATTGTCCGCTACAGCCTGCGTTTTCGTGCCAGATAGGGGGATAGAAATGGATAAAAAGAAATACAGAGGATATAATTCAAGAATGACCAGCCAGCACCCTCTGTTGCGTGCGCTGCGCGCAAGTTCAACGATTCAAAGACTAATTTTTAGCATTGCCCATTTTGGTGTTCGAAAAGCACTTGCTTCTCCTGAAATTGCGACCGTCAAATTTGAATTCGCTAGAAATACGTAAACCGCAACGCGCCATCTCACCTATATCGGCTTGAATGACAGCCAGCGGTCGCCGTTCACGCCACAGCAAGCGCTTCGCATCTAGGCGAATGTCGACGACATTCACGAGCAGCGCGATGAGTGGTGCCAAAGGGAAGGCCGACGAGAACATCTGAAAGTGTTCTTCATAGCCTAACCTGCAGCAAGCACTCTAGCGACAACGACGCAGCAGCTCCTACCACAACGTATCCATACTGGATGATCTTGCTCATGAACGCCTGGAGTGGGTAGTCAGCCTCGCGTCGCTTCTTGTACTCATGCTGCAAGAAGCTATCTTCGAGCACCGAACCAGCTCCAGTCTCGTCGGCTCCCTTCTTGCCGTCTTCTGCACTTGCCAACTCGTTCGCCACTTGACGACGACGTCGCCGACTGCAGCACCGCGAAGCGCAGCGACCGAGATGTTTGCGGATGAAACTGGGGGGAAATCAATAGAGTGGTTTTAGAGTGTCAATTTTACTTCATCTTCGGCTGCGCTTTTACGGCCAAATTGTCGTGGCAAACGTCCTCGAAATAGGCTTCATCGTGAGCAGGATGAGCACTTGCAACGACAAAATTGACATGCATGTGCCTTCGACGCACGTGTCGCTAAATTGGAGGCCTACACAAATGAATAAGCACACAGCAATATAACCTTGAAGAAATCCAAAACCGATTCACTTGTAGTTCCAAGAAATCTGTAGCTGAACTCATTCACTTTTGCGCTGATAATTTTTTCGTTTTGCCCGTCATTCAAACGTACCCATTCCAAACGCTCCGTTGGGTTCAAAGTCCTAAAAGTGCGCACAATGCCGTTCTAAAATATGATTTCCAGTGCTATCAGAAAATGTGAGATATGCTCACGTTGTCTTCAGGCCTAACGTAAGCAATGTAGAACACGGACGTATAGCTGTTGATGAAGTTGAACACGAACAGCTTCACGATTAGGGCCGAGTTGAACTCGCTCTGATAGCGGTGGTTTTCTAGTACATAGACACAAAAGTATCGCACTTGCAGTTGTCCTGAAATCTTTCGTAGTTGATCTAAACAAGCTGTTTTAGTTCGACTATTTCGCAGTTGACAGTTTTCCCTTCTGCTCACTATCATACACCAGGCAGGCTCGAAAAATTTCGGTTCGGTTTTTCGAGGTAAATACGAGTTCGGTTTATTTCGGTTTTTTCGGCTTTTATTTTTGAGGTTATTCCGGTCATAAACTTAGCATAGTCAATTTTACTTTATCGGATCTAGCAAACTTGCAAATCCTGTTGTGATAAAACGCAGTTAATTGCGAATGGTTTGCAAATGGCCAAAAAACCAGAAAAACACCAAAAAATGCAAAAAACGTGAAAAACTTAAAAACCAAAAAAAAACAATAAAAAAACCGGAAATAAAAAACAGGAAAAACTGAAATTTTTGGTTTTACCAAAAATTCAAAAAATGTCGGTTCGGTTTCCTAAAAAACCGGAAATTTCGTTTTTTGTTTTTTTTTTTGGTTGGCCGTTGCCTGTCATACATACCTCGTTCAGTGAGCCATCGGGCGATACGTTTAAAAACCTGCAATCGTTCGCAGCGGAAATTTAAATTTTAAATGTTGCTTTTCTCAAAAATTGGTTGAATCCGGTTAAATTCAGCGAATCGGTGCCACATGAAAATTTTCTATTTGATCGTATATATCTCAAAGTCGCATGTTATACAGCGATCTTTCAAATTTTCAAAAACTCGCATTTCCATATACGTCACCAGATTCCATCATAAAAATTCCACGCCAAATTAAATCCGGAAATTTTAAAGTGAGAATGTGAGTGAGATCTGAGGTACTGTAATTTTTTCGAGTTTCGAGTTGACCAAATTGAGGCTCATCTTTAAGTTGGTCAAAATTAAAATTTTTGAAAAATGTATCTCGTAGCCGTTTCGTGATTATTTGAAAATTGCAAAAAAGCTGTACTTGTACCTCGAAGGTCACTTGAAGAGGCCCAAAAATGATTTTGTTTGGACCAAATTGAGGTACATTTTTTAAGCCAGTACATCTTGAAAATGGTCCGAGGTACGTCGATATACCTCGGAGTCGTTTCATTAATTAGCTTTACTTTAATCTGCTGCAAACTTTGAAGAACGCAGAGCTGTAGGAGCGTTCGTTTGTACGCATATGTCAATGAATTCGTACCTTGCCCATTAGTGCAATAGAGATAGTGTTAACAAGCATAGGAAACACCGATCCGACGAAAAAGCAGAAGCCGGACGGAGAAGTGCTCGTCACGTTCGCCACAGTGTCGCCGTAAATCGGACACTTTAGCACGTGCTTAAAGGCAACCTTTCCGGCAATGATGGTCAGCAGGCTTCCGACGGTCACGCAGCATATTGCGAACGTCACAAGTGTGGATAGTGCAAAACGGAGAAATTGCCTCGAAAGCGGAAAAACATATCGAGGCATTCCAGTTAGTCGATCCTACAGTAAAACATGGAAAGCGGAGTTGTGCGAAATGCGAGCAGAAAAAGTGTACGGGAACGCACTTTTTCGACTCTGGTCGGCGTAAACTCGGCCCTCTCTGGTTCCACTTGACTGTACGTCTCGACGCACCATTTGCACGCGAGGCTCGATTGCTTTCGTTGCCACAATACCAGAAAGAACTCACCTGCACAGTGCGACTCAACGGTTTTTGCGCACTATCAAACTGCGCGCAGCGAAAGTACACAGTAAGAGGACGCTAACTGATCACAGTCCTTGACTATCGCCAACCTACTACCCCGTCGACCGCCGCTATGCCATTTATTCCTCATACCAACGCATATTATTCCTTAGATCCCACTTATCCGCCGTTTTTCACCGCGGCTAATCATTGTCTCATTTATTACCACTTACGCCGCGTTCCCCTGTTATCTACATCTAAATAATTCACCTCACCCTACCGCGAAATATCAAAACCCAGCGGACGATGAGAGTCACGCAGAAATATTGTTCAAAACGGGTTCCTGCTGTTACAGTGAAGAACACGTTGCTAGAGCGACATTAACGGACCATTTGTGGCCACAGGCTTCTGCTTCGCCGTCAGCAATTATAGGCCGCGATTTGTCCATAATATCGGAGGGGATAAGGGAGATAGAATGGGGATCATTTCTGATTGTCCGTACAGCTATCCTTTTGATCCGCGCTGCACATTCCAGGCAGGATGCAATAAATAGCTGTGCTTAACTTCATCGATGAATGTGAACATTATATGGGTAGCTTACTACTCCTTGTTAGTTCTGTGCAAAATGACTATGTCCGCGGTTATAAGTAACAAACTACATTTAGGACATAAAAAGTAGCAATTTTTGACGTGCTAAGGCTCTACGCGCTCTGCACACCATTCTTAATACTCATATTATTGCATCCTGCCTGGAGCCCGAAATGCGTAAAAAAAAGGAGGCTTACTGGTCGTTCTAGGATTATCCCCCCTTATCCCCCACCTATCCCCCGCGGACAAAAGTTAGCAAA
>JAQGBB010001870.1:0-12267 GCA_034691745.1 Prismatolaimus dolichurus | reverse complement strand
GATTCAACGTGCACTGTCCGAGCACCGATGTATTAGCTTAGGGCTACTACATATTTACCCACTGTGCAATTCCCTCATTGAGAGGATTAAAACGGTTATTTTGATAAACAAAGTTTCTAAAGTCAAAATTTTTTCGTCTCTTTAATACGTGCGCGTATTTTGGTTTACGTCGATATCTTAGCCAAAACGGTGAAAAAATCATTTTTCAAACTTTCCCCAAAACGTTAACCTTGACAATTGAACGGCCGTAAGTTAATGCATGCGTATATGACGTCCAATTCGCAATTTGCTGAACTTTGAAAATATATAAAATTTTTGAACCATTTTTTGTCTGACCAAACTTTTTGTTATCAAAACTGGTGTCCGTTTGGTAATTTCCTATGTTTATGTGGAACCTCGGGCTCCGGCCGGAGCTGAGCGTGTACCTCCGGCTCCGGTTTTTCCAAAGACGAAACTCCGGCTTCGGTGTTTTCGAAAAATTGCCTCTTGCCATTCACTACTAACTGGTAATTCTGAGATTATCCCCTTTATCCCCCTCACCCTCATCCTTCACCTTATGCTCCCTTTATCCCCTACCCGTTTATCCCCGTTATTCCGATATCTCCGAGATACCCTTGGCTCACATCTCCCTATCCAGCCGACGAAAGTTAGCGGACGGTGTCAGCAACCTGCCCATGCTGGGCAGCAACTGCCAACGGCAGGCGACGGCCCACAAGTGGTAGACAAGAACTGCCAACGGTAGGCGACAACTTGCCAATGGAAGGATGGTTCGGTGGGCGAAGCCCCGACCAAACATTTGTTGACAGAAGAGCGAGGAGAAACGTGTTTTGCCACATCAGTACTAGACAGAAGTTGTGGACTTCTTTTTCTCTCGTGCTTGAAAAATTTCAGCGTTCGTATTTTATTGCTTAACGGCAGGATGCTTTTCGGCTTTGCCCGTTTACTTGTCGTTTCTGATGATTGCTCAAGGCACGGCCACATTTCTCAGCACCACTTCTGCTGTCGTTCCGAAAACCAACCGAAACACCACTAGTAGTGATACTCCATTTACTGAAAAGGAATGCCCGGAGCGGTCCTCGTCACAATCCTCGCCTTTTCAATTACACTCACCTCCGGCGCTCCCGACAAGCCGACGAAGCTAATCAAGCTTGGCAATGTCGGAGCGCGAAACTGTTGTCATTCCGCCGACGATGTTCACGGATTGGTGCCGCCAGAGTGCGTGCCTTTCAAGCGAATATGGATGATTCTCAAGCTGATGGAGGACGCGCTGGGCGTGGCATTCGACACCTACGATTCGCGTGAGTGGGGTAGCGCCGAACCAAATTCGACCTCGTGGACGGGTCTCATTGGTATGCTCCTCAATCGGACCATCGACCTATGCGCTCCACAGATTACTATCACGTCGCTAAGGTATGCTGTCGTCTCGTACTCGTACCCGGTATTCTTCGATAATCGCGACGCGACTCTCGTTTGCCTCCCGGCCGAAAGCATCAAAAATAGTGTATCCTTCGCGGAAGTTTTCCCTTCGAGCGTCTGGTTAGTCGCGCTTGCGAGCCTTCTAGCAATCTGGTTACAGCTGACGTTTGCCATAAAGATCTCCGACAAACGCTCCCCTAGAGACGCTGCGACGCAAGCTTGCTGCGAAGTTGGCGAGCTGCTTTTCGATCAAGGCGCCGAACGACAGACGCAAGCGTGGAGAACGCGTACCTCCGCGCGCCTTCTCCAAGCGTCCCTCTTGCTGCTCTTTCTCGTGCTCGTTCAGAGCTTGTTTTCAGCGAAGCTCTACGAGTCATTGAGACAGTCTCCGAACGGGCCCCTCGATGACGTTGACGCGGTCATCGACGACATCAAGAGCGGCAAGAGGTCGCTCGTTTTGGTGCGCGGAACGAGCGAGTCGATGCGTCTCGCGGGATTGGCCGATTTTCGAGATCACGTGATCCAGGTGGGCGCCGAAGCAGACCTAAAGCTCTTTGCGGGTAGCGATCACTACGCGTTGATTACGTACAACACGCTTATGAAACGGCTCGCCACCGAACTCGAGTCGGACGCGCGCATGAAGTGCTTTGCGGCCGAGCTCGGATTCGAGATGGGCAGGCGAATGATGGCGTTCGCAGCGAGGAAAGACGCAGATCTGGAGTGGCTGAACATGTTTATTCTTCGTCTTCACGAAGCGGGAATCGCGTCGCAGTTTTCCCGGCTGTACGACCCCGCTTGGGTGGAGAGCGACGCTAAACGGTCGCTGCAAGTTGGCCTCACGCTCATCGCGCCGATGGCACAATTTTGTTCTTATCTGATAGCTGCGGCGACTTGCATTCTTCTTTTGGAGATTGCGGTTCATGCTGGGTTTGCCTGCTTTCCAAGCTGCACCTAATGTGTATCTAATGCATGTAGAGCTTTAAAGCTTTTTGCGCAGGCATCTGGAGCTGATAGTGTCCGGGGGGGGGGGCGATAGTCGCTGCCACGACCACCGTGTAGCTAGAACGCCGCATGGGGTTTTAACTCACAGATTGTAAAAAGTTGACTTCACCTCGAAGCGATACTTTCTTTCGTTTACGCCTTCAGTTGCCTACGGCGGTGCCGTCGGAAGAGGACGAACGTTGCCGAAGGCCGTCGAATATCGAGGCGGTGGGGTGTCAAAGCTCAAGCTTTCATTTTTCGCAGGTTTTACTGGTGCCGCTGTCGGTTCTGGGGACATGCTTGGCATGCTAACGGAAAAGGCGAAGACTGTGACGACGTGGCATACCAATTTGTCCCCCAGTCCTTTAAGCTTGAAAATTACACCATATGAAGTGCCAAAAAATTTTGAAAATTGCCTTGCATTGAAAATGAAAGAGCTTGCTAGATCGCTCATGCCGGCCGGCCGGCAGCGGGCCGGCCGGGAAAATTTTTGCCGGCCACCGGCCGCGCCAAGATCGTTTTGACTCTCTCTATTTCAAACCGTTTGCTACAGCTCATAACATGTTCCAGAACACAGGTTTTTGCAAAAAAGTACATTTTTCGCAAACATTTACATTTTCATAAAAAGCGTTTTTCGGAGAAGAAGTAGAACACGTTTTGTTAGTGTTCTTGCAAGACAGGATGCGTTTCGGCTTTGCCGTTCAAGTTATGCTGAATTCGTTTCGCTGTTTCGAGAGGATTTTCAAAATGACCACTCAAAGTCAGTACAGGAACGCATCGCGAAGCAGATTACGTCTTTGTTCAGCAGCATGATGTCGTCTGTTCACCGCCTTAATCTGTTGCAGAGCGCGCAGTGCATCGTTCACCACGAGCGTGTTCTGCCTGATTACAAACTCCAGCCGTTCCGCTGCGTCCCGCTGCTTCTGCTCCAGCGCATCTCTTTGCTGTCTCCTCAAGAGCGGGAGCTGAACAGAAGTTGATTGTGCCGCTGGCGCGCTGCTCGGTGGCACTGCTGCGTTGGCGTGCTCGAAAGGCAGCTTGAGAAAGAAGACGACGATGTGGATGAGTGCGAGAAAGTTCGCGCCGAGAAAGAGGCTCAGGTTGCCTCCTAACGAGGCGACCATTCCCTTTGCTTTCATGATGGGATATTCGACGGCACTCTTGTGTTCAAAGCTTGCAGCGATCAGATTCACGACTGTGGGTACGTTCACGAAGCGCAGTGAGGCGTCGTTGCGGCGAATCGTATTCGAAAAGTGTAAGCTGACACATAGTCGGAGCTGTCAACGTGGAGAACGATTTTACAATTTTAATCATTTTTTTTGCATCCTGCCTAGAGGGCGCTGCGCGAAATGAAAGGATAGCTGAATAGCTGACTGGTCAAACTGAGATTATCCTCGCTCTCATATCCTCTCTCTTCTCTTCCCTTCTCTTCTCTCCTCTTCTTCTTCTCTTCTCTCTTCTCTCTCGGCCGCCTCAGGTGAAGAATTTCTCGGATTTCCGGCAGGATCGCTATTATAGGATGACAATTACGTGAGGGACGCGTTTTACCATCCCAGTCACATTCATTTCACATCTGCCCTTATGTACGTAATTTGGATTCATTTATTTCATTCATTCATTCATTCATAAAAACCTTGAATCAGATAGCAAAACCGTCAGAAGTACGAGCAGCGAATGTTACAAAGAATGAGGCAGTCGACAACTACTAGCATGATAGACCCAATCTCATAATGAACTGGAGACGGAGCTAAGCATGCACGAGTTTCGCGTGATAGTGACGCCAAAGAAAAAGCTGCTGAGAAGATTTGCTGCCTCCTCAATCACGAGAGAAACGATAATGGAAGCTTCGTCGGCGCTCTCCACGACGACGCCTTTAGACAAAGGCTCGACGTACGCCGAAATTAGACCCGTGCCGCTGACATTGATCTCGAGACCGCAAGGACGACCCATCGATGACGCCAGGCCGACAGTCAAGTTGCGCAATCCCTCAGCGGTGAAGTTATCGCAATGAAGCAGATGAGGAACGCAAAGATTCGAAAATCGAAACCAACGCCGCATCGGTGATCGCGTTATTCGGATAGAACGATTCGCGCATTAGCTAATCGAAGTAAAGCTCTCGCAGTGAAGATCCACACGTGTCGACGATTTGCTGAATCTCCGCATTGCTAACGCGCAGATCACTCAGATCGAGCACTTCGAGCTTTCGGAAGCGGCACACATTGAGAACAGCGTCGTCGAACTGACTTCAGCATTCGAAGCTTGAAGTTCTGAAATCAATCTCTAGTTCTGAAGTTCTGAAAAAAATCTCTAATGTATTGCGCGAGTTTTATACATTTAGCATTTCATGTGCAGCATTTTTCAATTTCGCAGATTTTATTTGATGAAAAATAACCTTCGCGGTTTTTAGTTTTGCAGCAAATTTCAATACTATTATTGAAATTTAATATTTTCCAAAATACACGA
This sequence comes from Prismatolaimus dolichurus, assembly GCA_034691745.1. NCBI lineage: Eukaryota > Metazoa > Nematoda > Enoplea > Triplonchida > Prismatolaimidae > Prismatolaimus > Prismatolaimus dolichurus. Next base: position 7,407 of record JAQGBB010001870.1, on the reverse strand, counting down.
AAGACTGTAAATCGATGCGTTGCGCAGATTGTTTGCTTTGCACGATTACAGTTATTTTGAGATTGCATAAATGACGTTGGTGACGAACATTATTTCTGCTCAGCTTCTGGAAGCTTGTCGTTTTTGTTTGGTGGACTAAAACGAACCAACGAACGATTTCGACTTGCTGCTAAACCAAAAAAATCGAGAAAAAAGCATACAGCCAATTGACGCTAAGTCTCCGATGTTTAGAAAACAAAGTTTGACTTTCTAGCAATGATTGCTGAAGAATTAGTAAACTATTTCGAGATGTTCGCAGCATCGACCGTCATTCGCGTTTTCAATTTCATAAAAACTTCATCCTTTCTTGTCGAACGCGTTTTCTGGATCACGGTACTCTTGAGTTTTTCCGCACTAACAGCATTGAATGTCTCGGATGTCGTTACGAGGTACGCTTCCGAACCGACGACAAGCGTTGTTGCGTTCGCGAGCGCACAGTCACTCAAGTTTCCAACTACCACCATTTGTGTCAACACTGACGCGGACGCTTTAAGAAAACTGTACGGAAGTCGCGGACAAGACGTGGAAAGAACGCTCGGCTACTTCAACTCGACAAATATTTTCGAATACTTTCATGAAAAATTATCAAAATTGAAGGCCGCAGAAGCAAACCAAACTGGCTGGACATCTGACGATGAGGTCGCAGCAGACATTCTCCACGATCCTCGAATTTTGAGCATATTCAGCCGAGAGGATCGCGCCCTTGTTGGCCTGACAACGGCGATGTTCGCGAACATTATCAAGCTTGAACAAGGGGCTCTCACAAACGAAACGAGTACAGAATAGTAGCTTTCGGTCAAAATATTGTCACTTCGATTTAGAATTTTCCAAGTTTCCGTGATTTCAATTTCAAAATTTTTGGGAAAGAAGTTCAAATTTTTCGAAATTAAAACAAAATAAAAACGCATTTTTGGACACATGTCTTCACACATTTCTATAAAATTTTCGCCAATCATGTCTCGAAATGTCACAAATTTTTAATTTTGATTTCCAAACTCAAATTTCCATATTTTGGACCCGATTTCGAAATCAGCAGAAAACTGATTTCGGCCAAACGCTACCGTATGTTCCGATTTAATCTCAAGAGGGATTATACAACTTTTGCCCATTTGGACAAAAGTTTTTGAAAAATGATCATTTCTCAGGGGGATTAAACCGAACTGGAGGGATTATTCGAAAAATGCTCCGTGTGGCCATGTAACGCTTTAGCACACACGGATGTTACTAATTCAGTGATTTTCTCAAGTGCAGTTAGGGGTCGTCCATTTATGACGTCACTTATTTTTCGGCTTTTTTGACCCCCCTCCGTCCCCTACGTCACATATTATAACACAAACATAGCCTATCTTTTGAACATAACGTCATACTGGCCCGACCCCCTCCCTCCCCCTAATCCGTGACGTCATAAATAGAAGGCCCTTTGGCAAGGATCAGCTGTTCTTATACTATTTCACATGAATCAATCCAGAATCGCAGTCGACCTTTATCGGAGTTATCAAAATATTGCATATATCGACACAAAATTTGAGAAATTCATCACCCCAAGAAAGATTTTCTGTGCAATTTGGGCTCAGGCCGAAAATTTTTTTTTGAACAAATAATCCCCGTCCGGATTAATCTCCCTGGGTCGGATTATTCGCGAGGGGCGATTAAACCGGAAAATACGGTAGTATAGATCGTTCAGCCCGATGGGAGTCACCGTCTTCGCTACGAATGCACAATTTCTACGTCACCAAACGAACGGCATTTGGCGAACTGCTGAAGCTTACAGTTCAGCTTACTTGCGTTCTCATGGAGCTAAAGGCTGTACTAAGGCTCCACGACCATCGGAGTGCAAGAACAAGCTATTCCAGAATCAACTTTTGTGGCACTTTGCGGCATCCGCCGATCGCGAAAATGTTCAGCCACAATGTCCTCACTGACTCTCAAGCCATGTGTCTTCGAGCGATCGTTGATGAAGACGCTGCGCTGCTCCAGACCGTAGAATTTTCGACGCTGAGCGATATGCTTACGATCTCGCTTCATCCGTCGACGCTCTACGAGAGATTCGCGAGCGAACTGAATGCGGTTGCGGTCGACTTTACGGGTCAGCTCGAAGTGCAGCTACAGCAGCCAATTTTGGCGCTGCTTGGAAGGAAGCAGCTAATTTCGTTCCAGGTAAGTGTTTTTTCGACAGATTTAGAAAAGTTTCCTTTCCGTTTCCGACACCTACGGAAAAATTGTCCGTTCCATAAGCGGCAATGTTCCCATTTGTCCGTTTTCTAATTTTCATAAAGTCAGAAATTTTGATAGCCTTTTCCGCTTGCGACCAGAAAACTGTAGCGAAAATAGTCGGGCCCGAAAAAAGAATTGAAAATGACGGCGAAATTGAAGAGGTTCAGAGAGTGTTGCAAAACGCGAAAGAAATTGAAAACTTGTGTCCCAGTTGGCTATAAAATTAGTAAATTTCACCTTTCTAAGCCTCAAATATTGATTTTAGAACGAAACGAAAAAAGAGCAAAAATTTTGCTCGTCACCGTTTCCTTAAGGCTTCCCCTAATTTCTTTCGATTCGTTTTTTTTGTTTCGTGGCGGAACTACCGCCAGACCCGGAAAAACCGAATTTTTCCGCTCCATTTTTCGCAAACAAAAAACCGACTATTCCAGGTCGAAGCGATTAGCACCGCCATTCGACTAGACCGTAAACCGTGTCATCTAAGAGACAACGGATCAATGTCGAACACGGACTGTCAACTCTGGCTTCGACTGCAAACTATCATGAAGGCGTGCGAGTGCTTGCCGTTGTCGAGCCCCTTTTTGGACCCCAATATTGCAGCGACATTGCCGCCATTGCCCATCTGCGGACAAGGATCGGGAAACAGTGGTGGCTTGCAAATTCCATTTCTGGGCGACGAGTGGTGCATGCAAGCCTTGGCGCAAACAGCAGAGAAGGAAAAAAGGCTAATTGAAACGTGTTATAAAGATTGTGAAACATTCGTTTTTAGTCAGGAAAAAGACGAGTTCGATCTTCAGCTGCTGATGCCCGATCACAATGGAGCTGTCGTTCAGCTGCGACCGCGTACGTTTGTCTATCAGACGATCGTCGAACAGCTTGCGATGGACTGAAAGGCGCTGCTGAGTGCTCTTGGCGGAAGTTTGAGTCTCTACTTGGGCGCAAGCTTTCTCGCCATTATTCACATGGTCATCTTCGTCGTCAAGATTCCCTTTGAGTGCAGCAAGCCCGCAAAGCACGAAACTATGCAAGTTGAAACTGCCACCCTGGCGAGTTGTGTGGCGAAGATTCGAGAGCTCAGCGACGAGACGAACGAGTTGCGGACCCGAATGCGGGCGCTTGAGAGCGCACGCGATTTTGGTGCGGCTTGAAAGGCAAACGTTGCACGCAGAATATAGCGTTCGTTGTCGAGCGGAAAAGTGAGTTTCGATGAACACTTATGATTAGAGCTAATGTCTGTTTTAGCTTGTGACGTAAGCGTAATCTTTAGCTCAAGCTCTTACACGAGTCATAAAACGTTTACTGAATCCAGGACATAGTTTTTCACATTCAGAAAAGGACGCGTGTGATTAATGAGGAGTAATGTTTTGTTCATGGTCATCAATCGACTCGTTGAAATGTGGATGTATTGAAAGAGGAAAACCGACAGTTGAGATACTTGTAGCGTGAAAAGAGACGTATACACGTCACGCGAACATTGCTCACAAGCAAAGCTACCAAGTGTGATCTGTCATTTTATGGTTGCTGTTTATAACGTCACTAATGCAACAGGGGGGCAACGTAGAGTTAAAGCCCAAGTAAACTGCCGTTTTTTTGGTCGCCGGTGTCACATCGCCGTTTTACTCCCCATTGCACTTTTATTTCCTTCCATCGCAGAATTACTCCCCTGGACCGATTGAATCTCGATACGCGGGACGAGCCCATAATTGGCGTCCATTCGCAATTTTCGGTTTTTCGAAGAAAAGTCGTTACACTGAATTGGTTCGAACACCCATGTCAGAAAAACTGTGTGGTGCCGTTTTCTGAAATTTGTTAAGTTTCTGTCACAAGCACTTTCTAATTTGCAAGCACGAAGCAATAAACTCGCGGCTTCGTATAGCCGCTTGAAAAATTGCACGACGGCATATTACTGGACTTCGAACGTCAAAAATTTGCTTTGGAAATGAGCTTTTTAGCATGGTTTCGAGCAAATTTGCTGCAGTGCGAAAGTCGGCGAAATGAAGTCGACCGTCCAGCGGACTTAAAGCATATCGTTCAATGTCAGATTCAATGCACATTCTCAAAGTTTTAATTGGCTTGATTTATCTGAACTGTATTTGGATTTAAGGTCTGAGTTAATTCCTCTAAAGAATCGTCAAGAACACGAACAAGAGATTGCTAACTTTACGTAACCCTGCGGATTTATTACTTTGTGTTATTTGCAAGTTAGCAGGTTCCTTGACAGCTAGAGAATTTACCGAAAACTGTACCATAGCTTTTCTGATGGGGGTGTTCGAACCAATTCAGTGTAACGACTTTTCGAAAAACCGAAAATTGCGGGTGGGCACCAATTATGGGCTTGTCCCGCGTATCGAGATTCAATCGGCCAAGGGGAGTAAAACTGCGATATGAGACCGGTTCCGGTTCCGACAATTTTTTGGCAGTTCCGCTTCCGATGTTGAAAAATCCTGATTCCACGCGCCAGTTGATATGTGCTTTAAAAAATTCAATTCTCATTACCAGTTTCTAGTTCTAGCGGCATGCAAGAATTCGTGATATCGGATTCTCAAAATCGCCATTTTGAAGTTTCTTTGTTGTCGAGAGTTTTCAGTGCAAATTTTTAGTATTGTAATCCCTTGCCAATAACAGTGTTTGCACTGCATGCTAGTTGCTCATTTGTGTCTCTCGATAGCAAACAACCGAAAATTGGGAATCCGGTGAAGCGAATTATTGTGGCACAAACCAAATCTTTGTCTCGTACCTTTGACGGCGAAAAACTAGGTGTTTCTAGCGGCAGCAGGTTGGCCAAAAGCTTTCCTAGCTTCCGTTATGGCAAAAGTCCTTTCAGCTGCTTGGCAAAATGCACTGGAATTGTGCCGATGGTCCTACATTTGATGACTACATTGAACAGTAGAATTCGGAGTTTGGGTTATTCGAAGTTTAGGTTATTCGGTAAAATCACATAGCTTCACTTTTAGCGTCAAACAAAATTACCTGCTCATCATAAGCAAAACATGTGCACCCACAAATAACCAAGTAAAGCCGGTCGAGACCTTGTTTCTGTGGTTTGCTCAACGCTTCTACCTGCAGCGTTCCCACTTCTTGAAGCTACAGTCTGTATGATTCCATCGTGCAACATGTTTTAGACAAATAGCGTCGCAGTGGCTACGAAACGAGGCCAACGGGACGCTGTTTCAACTGTTTTCATGTGGTCTGCCCGTGTTATTTCGGAGAGAATTAACGCCTCAAAGTAAAATATTCCAGAAGTAGCGGACCCGCCGACAATGCTCTCTCCAGTGATGATAACAGTGTTTAGTGCTAGCGGCATCCTGACACCGCAGTCGAAAGGTACAACCTGCCCCCAGTGCTGGTCAATCTATCTGTAACAAATTTGACTCTGGTTTCGCGGAATGTTGTCATCAACGCGGCTAGTGTGGAGCACCAGCAGGTTTGATGCTACCAGCGATGCCAACACAACAAGAATGCAGATGTGCAAAGATGCAATTTTCTTGTTGCTCTGTGGAGAAGCAGAGTGGACTAATGCTTTCTCAAACCAGGGATGTCCGGAGGCCCAAAAACATGGGCCGTTGGGCGGTGGGCCCAGCCCGTAAAATTTTAGGACAATGTGGCCAGCGCGGTGAGAAAATCTTTTAATTGTTTCTGAAAAAAATAGTAGCAAATTTAAAAACTGTTAAAAAATTTTGATTTTGGATACGCAACTTTTCCTTCGGTCCGTGGACATCTCCAGTTCGAACTTTAGAGTAAAATATAGACCATAAACGGCACGGTAGCTGAACGGGATCTTTATGCACAAAGATTCGTATGTTAACATTTTGCATGGACGTCGCCTTGCATTAGATTTCACGCCGAAGGTAGCAAAATAATATATTCTTTGACTTACTTTTGAAATTCTTGCGTCCGCCTGCCTTGCATAACTAACATGTCGGCAATACACATTCCGAGTCTCCCGATCGAAAACTCGTGTTTCCTGATCTTCATTTTGGAATCAGTTTTCCAGCCGACGACGCAAGCAGCGCTTACTCGAATTCGCAAAACCTAACAATGATGCCAACAAATTAGGTCAACGTTGACTGACAAAATGTCAAAACTGCCGACAAACGTCAAAATGTGATGAATTTTTAATCCCTTTGCATTTTCCTCGCTGGTACCCTATTTTAGGGTGAACATTGACAGCAAAAAAATGACACCCCAATTTTGGGGTAGGGCGTTCAGTTATCTACAGTTTGGTAAATCACTCATCCAAATCGACTTAATATTCGCTTTTTGGTGATTTATTATGCAAAAAGCACTTTTTTCTCAGGAAAAGACGCATATTTCTGCATATAGCACATTGTCGGCAACCCTAAGTGATCAGGTTATGAAGCTATAAAGCCAGTCTAATGCCCAAAATTTTGGTGTCTTGATTATTGATAGATTATTGAATTTGGTGCAGTATTCAATTTTTTGGAAATTAATTCTGCAAAGAGAATTAATTATGTAAATTCTCTGTTGACGGCTCATGACCCCAATTTTGGGGTACCATATTCCTTTGTTGAAAAAACCCCATTGTTAGGGTTCTGAATTTTCTCTCCCGATGTTGAAAGTTTAAAAGTACACTATAGCGCCTAAAATATGCTGTGAAGGTCAGGTATAAGAGCGACTATCGTTTGTTCACGGGCTACAAACCATGCGAAAATTTGAATGTTTCACGTTTTCTGACCCCAAGTTTGAGTACAAGCAATAGGATTAAAGGTGAAAAATCTCAAATTTCAAAATTGACTCAAAACGTTTATAGTATAAACATGTAAATTCATAGTTCTGCGCTGTCATCTCCTGCTGACATAAAAGCAATTTCTCTACTAGGTCAACAAAAGGCTTCGGCAGCCAAGACTATTGACATGGTCATCCTGCCAGCCAGCGAAATATTATCTGTCTTTTTGCATCCTGTCAGCGAACGCGCAGCGCGAGAAAATTATAGCCAACTGGTAGTGAACAGCCGGAGTTCCAGCTCCGGTGGCCTTCGGCAAAAAATTTACCTCGGGTTCCGGCAGTTTTTCTGCAGTAGCTTTTGTAGAAAAACATTTTCAAAAATTAGGTCAGTTTTTTTGAAAATAGTTAAAAATTTCAAAAATTTTCCTTCGCCACGTTCGCGATTTTCCCTTTTCTGCCACGTTTTTC